>CAHIKZ030000012.1:980000-1132500 GCA_903632075.3 Acanthosepion pharaonis | reverse complement strand
TTGGAAAATGATGCCATCGCCATTGCGCGAATACCATATATTACAGGACGAACAAAAACAATCTGTGCCGCAATATTTTATTTAGACATGAAACTACTTAGCTGAGCCTTTCTGTAATTTATCTCAGTTTTCTTGCAAATGGCTGATTAAAACAATGCAGAAATTGTCCATTTTATTTTATTTTTCTCGTCGGCTCTCTACATATAAAAGAATAAACGAATTATTAAGAAATGTAAACACTTCCCCAACTTCTTAATTTAGTTCTACTATTGAGAGTATTTCCGTCTGGTTAATATGGAGGGTACAGGGCTGGTAGAAGAGTTACGTGTGTCCCCCCACCCCAAGAAATCTTTGATATTCTTCCCAATCTATAATACAAAGCCCCCCTCCACTGTACTACGTTTCAATTCTCCTAAGGTAGTATTCATATAAAATACAAATTTTATTGCTAACTAATTATGTACAATAACAGACCGTACGCAATACAGGTGAACAATTCAACGAGAAAAATTCAAAATAAACACAATGTATCGAAATACAAATTAGAGATATGCTGATAAGAAAGAGAGGGTCACAAAGAACTGATCAGCATCCCCAATCAGGCTTGCTACCCAACCAGTCGGGGTGGGTGATTCGGGCTAGTACGTACCGGATCTGCGTTTATATATATATATATATATATATATATATATATATATCAGTGATAGAGCTAACATATTCAGTCATATGGATATGAGTTTGTAACTCTGGGTTTCACGCTTTTGCGATTATCAGACAAATTCTGAGTTTGTCTGATGATCGCAAAAAGCGTGAAACCCAGGACTACAAACTCATATCCATATGACTGAATATATATATATATATATATATATATATATATATATATATATATATATATATGTGTGTGTGTGTGTGTGTGTGTGTGTGTGTGTGTGATATTAATATTTTAATTATATCGCCTTCTGGTGTCATTTTTTTCCATATAAAATATAATTTTGAAAAGTGAAAATTTCACTGAAACATTTTGAAAAATTTCCAAGATTTTTTTTTTCTTTTTAAATCAAGAAAAAAGGACCGTTAAACAAAATGATTAGAATATATATATATATATATATATATATATATATATATATATATATATATATATATATATGGAATTACAAAAGAAGGCGTCAGTTTAACTCTGAACTTTGGAGAAGACAACGGGTAACCACTCCACAAAAATGACAATTCATAGATAATAAGGAAAATATCTATGGAGCGCCATGATGAAGATATGGCATTTAAATCGTTTCAGCGCTAAGACTAACGCAATGGTTAGAAAATCAATTCGCTCAAGAGTTGATATTTAATATGCACCCCCCTAAAATGGCCTTGTACCAAACTAGGCCAACTTCAAAATAACGAGCTGATGTTGGTTAAGCTATTTTTTGCGAAACCAGGTATTCGAATAGTAAAATCATTTATAAATTAAAATATATTTTGTTATTCAATGTCACTTTTGTTCTTCCATATATTGGCTATAATTTTCTGTACTTTTGAAAAACGAGATGATGAAGAATGTGAAGCTGCTCTTGAAGAGACAGAAATGGTAAATATCAATGATGTGGCATCGCAAAATGGTTGGTTAGGATAAAGAACGAAGCGTTTGTTATTGTTGCCGACAGCTGATGATATCGAATCGTAAAGTAAATATTTCTGTTGACTCTCAAAAGAAGCACTTGCGCGATTGCGTTCCCAAGAGACGTGTGCAGAGCTGATCTTACATTCTTGATGGATAAAATACACCTTGGCGCCTTGTACTGCAAATGTCCGGTTTATTTGGGTTTGGTTTGGTTTGTTTGACGGCATGTCAATCTCAATGGGTTATTTAATGCCGACAATTTTTATTACTAGTAATATTTTTAAAAAAATGTATTGCTGGTAATAATTCTTTTTACAAAAAAGAATTTCTGTTATTAAAACTTATTTTTACACTTTCATAGTGTTTTGACCCAAATTTGATGGTTAACTATTTGCCCATAGCTGGGACCCTAACATGTGCTACCACCCTGGGTCAGGGTAGACCTGGAACACCAGCAATAAAGAGGTGGTTCCATGCTTCTCAAAACCTCCGAATCAGAGGCCTTGCTGTCGGACGTAATTTATTGTCTTACCCAAGACGCGGATGTAGTTTACCGTCATACCATGGACGGGCAAATGTCCGATGAATATTGAATATTTAAAAGCACGTTTGATGAAACAAGCAGATACATCCTAAATTTAAGGAGGCACGGTGGAGTAATGGATAGCGGCTCGGAATTGAGGAATCGCAGAGCCGAGTTCGAATCCATTATATTCACTTATCTGCTAATACCCTTGGGAAAAGTATGAATCCTTTCCTTCTCTCTCCAGCTATGGGTAAATAGCAGGACAGACCGGATTCTATAGCCTTGGATGGCGACTGGTCTACCGCAATTGCGTACTGAATTCCTCACCAGGATTTAATATTTTGAAGTAATCTCTAACATTTTTTGTTGAGATTTACAAAGTCTATGTTTCGTTCAATTTCGAAAATCAATCGAAAAAGTTTGATTAAGCTGATCTGCTTGGGAAAATACTTTAACAAAAACTCTATTTCGCGGTTTAATCATTCCTTTAATTTAATTTAATTTTGTATAACTTCATGGTAAACAATATTTTTAAGAAAATTTCTTTTTTTCTTTTTCATTTTTAACATCAAAGAATAAATGCTTAGGATTTCTTACTCTTGAGCGTTCAACATACAACTGGCCATAGGTAAATATTTTTTCTGGAGCCAAATTCCCACTTTTTGTCTACATTTACAAACCACACGTCTCGCTCAATTTCGCAAACCAATGAATGAAATTTGAATAAATTGATTTGTTTAGAAAAATACTTTGGTGAAACCCTACTTTGTGGTTTAATAATTTCTTTAAATTAATTTTATAGGACTTCATGGTAAACAATATTTTTTAAGAAAATTTCTTTTTTCCTTTTCAGCAACGAAGAATAAATTCTTAGGATTTCTTTCTCTTGTGTATGCAACATACAACTGGGCATACGTAAATATTTCTTTCTGGAGCCAAATTCTAACTTTTTGAAGAATTTGGCCTTGTGATTTATTTATAGTTCTCGCAAACGCAAGGCGAACTGGAAACGGGATTCTTCTATATAAAAACTTAAAAGAAAAAGTTATTCAAAATCAGTATTGCATTTTTATTAAATAAATATTTGTTATTTTAATCATTAAATTGTTTTAAAATAGTATTTTGTATGTTGAATAATAAAACTCTTACTATTCCCCCAAAAATAATGAAAATTTATTGTACTAAGCTTTGCACCCGATTAACTGTTTTCAAAATTAGTTTCGATCAGTTAATGTATGGTTATTTTAGAATGTGCGATAAGTAGACCTTCATTTCTTCTTCAGTCTCTCTCGCTTCTTATTTTCGATGTTATTTAGGGTTGAGAAGCCTAATTCAACAATTCGCCCTTGCATGGAGTATTGCTTCCATATATGGTCTGGAGCCCCTTCTGCTTGCCTCGGGGTTCTTCCTAGGCTCCAGAGGCGGATATGCAATATAATTGGCCCTGATCTGGCATTTCGTCTACAGTCCCTCTCTCCCAGACGCGCCGTCGCCTCTCTCTGTTTGTTTTACAAATACTTTCATGGCAATTGCTCCGAGGAGCTGCATTCGCTGGTTCCCAGACTTCATGAGTTCAAGCGCCCTACGAGGCTGGCATCCCGCTCTCATCCCTTCACTGTCGAAACTCCTAAATGTAGCCGTCTCTTCAACTCCAATAGCATCATGTCTCGCACCTCTCGCCTGTGGAACTCCCTTCCCTGTTCTAGTTTCCCTGAGAGCTATAATCTCCAACTATTCAAGTGTAATGTCAATCGACATCTCCAGTTGCCTTGATCTATCCACTACCCTTCTCCTCATCCTTTCTTCTATCACTCCTATTTGATCTTGCTCCAAATTTTTTGTAACCCTTTGCGTCCTAGTGGCTTCCCGCCTTGCTTGGGGTGAAACGCTTAAAAAAAAAAAATTCCCATAAATAAGACGTAGAAAATTGCAATAAAACTGATAAAGCGTTTTTAGCTAATGTGGGATATTCCTTTTCTATTGAAATCCAAAATGTATTAATGGTTACTGTCGAATGTTTTATTTTGAGCCGTCGATCACTAGTAATGGTGGCCAATTCTCCTTCTTCACAATACTAGAAGAAACATTTATGAAGGGATTTCGAATCCAGTCACACTTTGGCGGCACAATTAAGAGGGTCGCACGGCAAATTGGTGTGCCGCTGAACAGCGGTTGAGAATCAATAAGCTAATGTTTTATTATGCGGGAGGTACAACTGGAAAATATACATGGGAGGTATTTCTGCCGCACCCTGTATTTAATAGATATTGTCGACTAAGCGAAGTCAAGAAGAGAGTCTTTGTAATTGACTTATATTCTAGAAATAATCATTGATAACGTATGTGCTTAAGCAAGAGAACAGTTTCGACATTTGCATGATTAGACTGTGTCTGACACAAAGTCAATACTCATTGAGCGATGGTGAGAAACACTTTGTCTTACAACCTTTGGTCGACTCAGATGAAGAATAGAAGACATTCAGATATTTTGAGCTATTGAGGATTCTTTAAATCGCCGGAAAATAAACAAATGCAACATTGAAAAATGTGTTTCTTAAAAGAGAAAAAAAAACTTACGAATCATTTGGATCACAATCTCTGAATCCCTTGGCAAACGGATTACTTGCTATTTTCAGTTGTGTAATCTGTTCAAAAAGAAAAGAAGGAAAACTAAGAATTTAGGGCTGAGTTCGATTTCGTTTGAATATTAATTAATCACTGGTTCGATGTTTTAAAAATCAAACATTTTATCAATTTTGGTATTGAATCAAAATCTAAACACAAATATCGATTTTTTTTTACACGAAAAAGATGCAAAAGTGAGAAGATAAGAAAATATAAGAAAGGTTCAAAATGAGAAAACATAAGAAAGGTCCAAAATGAAAAATATAAGAAAGGTCTAAAATAAGAAGACATAAGAAATGTCCAAAGTGAGAAAACATAAGAAAGATCCAAAATGAAAATTATAACAAAGGTCTAAAATGAGAAGACATAAGAAAGGTTCAAAAGGAGAAAGCATAAGGAAGGCCTAAAATGAAAATTATAAGAAATGTCTAAAATGAAAAATATAAGAAAGGTCTAAAATGAAAAATAAAGAAAGGTCTAAAATGAGAAGACATAAGAAAGGTCCAAAATGAGAAAACATAAGAAAGGCCTAAAATGAGAAAACATAAGAAAGGTCCAAAATGAAAAATATAAGAAAGGTCTAAAATGAGAAAACATAAGAAAGGTTCAAAATGAGAAGACATAAGAAAGGTCCAAAATGAGAAAACATAAGAAAGGCCTAAAATGAAAAATATAAGAAAGGTCTAAAATGAAAAATATATGAAAGGTCCAAAATGAAAAATATAAGAATGGTCTAAAATGAGAAAACATAAGAAAGGCCTAAAATGAAAAATATAAGAAAAGGTCTAAAATGAGAAGACATGAGAAATGTCCAAAATGAAAAAAAAACATAAGAAAGGCCTAAAATGAAAAAAAACATAAGAAAGGTCTAAAATGAGAAAACATAAGAAAAGGTCCAAAATGAAAAATATAAGGTCTAAAATGAGAAGACATAAGAAAGGTTCAAAATGAGAAAACATAAGAAAGGCCTAAAATGAAAAATATAAGAAAGGTCTAAAATGAGAAAACATAAGAAAGGTCTAAAATGAAAAATATAAGAAAGGTCTAAAATGAGAAAACATAAGAAAGGTCTAAAATGAAAAATATAAGAAAGGTCTAAAATGAGAAAACATAAGAATGGCCTAAAATGAAAAATATAAGAAAGGTCTAAAATGAAAAATATATGAAAGGTCCAAAATGAAAAATATAAGAATGGTCTAAAATGAGAAAACATAAGAAAGGCCTAAAATGAAAAATATAAGAAAGGTCTAAAATGAGAAGACATGAGAAATGTCCAAAATGAAAAAACATAAGAAAGGCCTAAAATGAAAAACATAAGAAAGGTCTAAAATGAGAAAACATAAGAAAGGTCCAAAATGAAAAATATAAGGTCTAAAATGAGAAGACATAAGAAAGGTTCAAAATGAGAAAACATAAGAAAGGCCTAAAATGAAAAATATAAGAAAGGTCTAAAATGAGAAAACATAAGAAAGGTCTAAAATGAAAAATATAAGAAAGGTCTAAAATGAGAAAACATAAGAAAGGTCTAAAATGAAAAATATAAGAAAGGTCTAAAATGAGAAAACATAAGAAAGGTCTAAAATAAAAAATATAAGAAAGGTCTAAAATGAGAAAACATAAGAAAGGTCTAAAATGAAAAATATAAGAAAGGTCTAAAATGAGAAAACATAAGAATGGCCTAAAATAAAAAATATAAGAAAGGCCTAAAATGAGAAAATATAAGAAAGGTGTAAAATGAGAAAATATAAGAAAGGTCAAAAATGAAAAATATAAGAAAGGTCTAAAATTAGAAGACATACGAAAGGTGTAAAATGAGTAAATATAAGAAAGGTCCAAAATGAAAAATATAAGAAAGGTGTAAAATGAGAAAATATAAGAAAGGTCTAAAATGTGAAAACATAAGAAAGGTTCAAAATGAAAAGCACAAGAAAGGTCTAAAATTGGAAAATATAAGAAAGGTCTAGACTCTAAAGTATACGGATACTGGAATGAAAAAGGCTTCTACATAAGAAAACTAATATAGAAGTGTTCGGGGAGTTAATGATGGGGTGGGTACACGGGAGAGAGTTCGAGAGCGGGTGCGAAAAAGTTCGGGAGGCACATGTTTTTTTTTTTTTTTTAATTAAAAGCAACTGAAATAAAATAAAGAGTGACGGGAATATTAGGAGGTGAAAAAAGAGAGCAGGGTCAAGCCAGGTTGCGAGATGGGTAAAAAAAAAAAACAGAACTAATATGAAATAAGCTATAGAGATCATAAGAGAAAAGGAGGTTGAACCAATGCGAACGAGGAGGATGCAAGACAGACAAAGAAGAAGGGGTTCGGTACAAATCGAGGTGAGATTACCAATGCTCGCCAGCGCAAAAACGTTGAGGCTTGACGTGCACTGCGCCATTTTCAGAAGCGCTTGGCAAGGAAGAGTGAAATCAAACTACGTCAGTTGACCTCTGCCTGACTGTCCACATGATGGATGATGGCAGACGCCGGGTGAGGCAGTACAGCTACAAACTTGTGCAGTCTGTTCAAACGCTGGGTGGAAGAATCGAGTCAGTCTGAGCTGGGGTGACAGAGAACAAGAATGAAGAAGGGTGCGAAAAAGAAACTTAACGACAAGTGTATTCTGCACTCTTAAGAGGGTTTATCGATATAACGCGTCTCAACACAGCAATTCGGATAGAAAACGATGAGTTCATGTCTCACAATTTTTAAGATGAATTTAATACAATTTCACAAAAACAAACACAGACCCATTTCCATATGCCTTTATGTACAGTGTAACCCGGATATAAGAGAGTTGTCGGGACCGGAGAAGAAGTCTCTTATATCCGGGTTTCTCTTTTATCCGGGTTTGGTCTATTTTATATACATTAACACAGGCTCTAATTTGGGACCAGATAAAATCTCTATTATATCCGGGTTTCTCTTATATCCGGGTCTCTTATATCCGGGTTACACTGTACTACCATGAAAACGATACGTAAATTTAAGTCATATATTTTTAAAAATAAAAGATCTTTATCGAAGCTTTTAATTTAATTTTAATTTCAAGCGAATAAATTAAATTTAATATTTACAATGAGTAGAACACTTTTCTGTACTTAAAATCAAATTTAAATTAATTGGAATTATTTTTTCTGATTATCAGTAAAATCGTCCATGTTGAAAAATCTGTCAGCACGACATAATTCTCTTTATTAAAAAATATTTAAAAAATAAAATGTACTTTTTTGAAACGTTATTTAAGAAAAAATAGCTGATTTAAAATTTAATTAATCTGAGTTGAGACAAATATTACTCACTTTATTTTAAAATATCGCAGAAAAGCATTTTTAACACAAAGTGGTGTATTTTTATTAGGTGTTGACACAATTATCGATAGCCGAATGTTTGAGAAATTTAAGTAAGGAGATAATTGTAATAAAATTACATGACGAATACAACGTAAACGCCTTATTTTTATATATTTTTTAACTACCCAGTAATATTTAAAATCTAAAATATTTTAAGCATTCTAGTATAGTCTTATTTACGGAGATTGTTGTTAAGGAAATGTTAGAAAATTATCAATAAATTTTAAATTTATTAGAGTTACCGTTCCTATTTTCAGATAATATCGTGTATGGACATCCGTATTTACAAAAAATGGTACGTTCATACACACACAAAAACAATTCAAAATTCTTTTTAAAATGCCGAGGGAACTGTAGCAGCCTACTCTATTTATGATTAGTAGATACAATTTTTATTTAATAAAAATATCCCTTGAGCTCTGCAAATTAATATAGAATTTAAAAATTTAAGCTCTTAAAAATTATTCTAAATAAAATTTAAAAAATGAAAACAATTATTGTAAAAGTTCATTATTCATCGAAATATTTTCTTATAAGATAATAATATTTATAATATATTTTATTCATAAAAGCAATTAAATATTTTCTAATTAAATAATATCTTATTTTTATTGTTTGTTTTTTGGGTTTGTTTTTTGTTATTTTACGATTCAGATTTTTTGTAACTGGGGTCTTTGGCCAAAAACGTTTGATGATTTAAATTCTTCGATGACTTTTCCCTATAACTAATGCTAGAAAAAAGAATGTCTCAAAATTTCATAAAATTAAATAAGTGTTGGTGTGTGGGAGGGGGGTAACAGATGAAAAAAAATATTTTTACGAAGATTTTCTAAAAAAGAAACATTTCTGAAATAATTTCATTCATTTGTGAATAACTTCTGAAAGTTTCATTAATATCTGACAATTATCTTATTTTTGCAAGAATTTTCAAATCAATGTTTTTTTTCACCGCAAAAAGAGGCGCTCAGATGTCCTATACTAATTTATGGTAGCCCGTTGATGCCAGTAAAACAAGATTTTTAACCAAAATTTGGAACGTTCTAAAACGGATTAAAATAAATCATTTTTACATTAATGATAACACCAAGATTTTTACATTTTTTTATTAAGTTGTTGGTATCTTTTCATCACGTATACTCATTTTTCAGCGCATCTTTGGAGGTATCCACATTTAAGGTTTTATTGGTGAACCTTGAGATAGGTTGCTCTTAACTTCCAAGTAGTCTGCCAGGAGAATCAGTTTTCAGAAGCTAGACTTTTATTTTTCAACTGGATTCGAACCCTACCCTCGAACAACGGCAGGAAACAACGATTTATTTATTAACAAACTCATTTACTACAGTTGACGAATTGCCTTAAACCAGCCATATGATTTATTATAGTTATCTATTCTTTCATCTCCTCATCGTATATAGAATTTGATTTTTTTTGTTTTAAGATTTTCATAAAATACGAGGTCTGTCTGAAAAGTAACGGGACTGGATGTGCTATGTGAGCTATGGGCATTGTTCACAGTGAGTTCTTGCCACAGGGGCCAAACGATTGATCACAAAGTCTATAAAGAGATCCTGCGTCGTTTGCGTTGCCCACTGCCCGAGAAGAGACGAGAGTTGTGGCAGGACAAATCGTGACTGCCTCACCACGACAATGCACCTGCTCACAACGCCCGGAACATCTGACAGTTCCTGACCGAAAGGAACATCACCGTACTGAAAAAAAAAATTCCCTATTCACCTGATCTTGCTTCGTGTGACTTTTTTCTATTCCCCAAGCTCAAGGGGATCATCAAGTGGACCAGTTTTGAAGGCATGGAGGCCATCAAGATGGCCGTAACGATGGAGTTGAGGGGCATCCGAGAAGAATCTTTCCAGCAATGCATAGAAGTGCGTCAGCGAAGGATGGAAAAGCGCATTAGACTTAAGGGGGTTATTTTAGAGGGGAAACCATGTAGATTGTTGTTTAGAATTAAAATAAATCTTTTGAGGCACCATTCCCGTTACTTTCCAGACAGACCTCGTATATTGTTTCCTGGGTATGTATCGCCCTCGGCCTATTTTTCTCCGATCCAATAATGCACAAACCAGCGATCGAAGAGAAAAGAACAATTAAAATTCAATGAATTGCACAGTGGATAAAGGCGTTAGTTAGATCCAGTGACAGGACCCAAAGAGTGTGAGTTTAGTATCTGGAGAAGGCGGTGGAGAACTTAGAGAGGGGAATTAACAGGAGATAACTGATAACTGACACCCATTAGACATGGTACGTGGAACTAGAACAGTCTATGCCAGCGAGCGAAATAAAGGGTTCAGTTCGACATTCCAACCACCTGAAGAAGGCTGGAGCGTACAACGGCCAAAACGTTGTGATGAATATGTCAACAAAGATGAGGACAATAGTCACAATAATGTAAATAGTATATTGGATGTCTCTTGTTTCAGCAAATCACAGAGGAAAAGTAAAAATCAGGGAGAACATTTAAACCATGTGAGAGACTGTAAAGCATTGCGTTAACGGTTGTACCGTTCCGAACTGACATGCCTGAAAAAAATCCAAGGTAAATTGAAAGCACCTTGATGGCATCATTTCTGTAATCAGTAAGAATACATAGGAGGAAAATGTAAATATTGATCTTAAAGAAAATTTAGTTTGGATGTTCATCGTAAAGTAGATTTAGTATGATGTTGATCTTAAATTAGGTTTAGTAGGATGTTAATCTTAAAGTAGATTTAGTTTGGATCTTCATCGTAAAGTAGATTTAGTATGATGTTGATCTTAAAATGGATTTAGTAGGATGTTAAGTGTAAAGTAGGTTTAGTTTGGATGTTGACCTTAGAGTAAGTTTAATAAGATGTTGATCGTTAAATAGGTTTAGTATGATGTTGATTAGGAGGCACGATGGAGTAATGGATATCAGCTCGGATTGAGGAATCGAAGAGCCGAGTTCGAATTCCAGTCGAATCCATTACATTCACTTACGTACTAATACCCTTCTTCTCTCTCCAGGTATGGGTAAATAGCAGGACAGACAGGGTTCTATAACCTTAGATGGCAACTGATCTAGCGCAGAAAGAAATGGCAACCTACTGCGGGAAAAAATCTGCCTCGTCAGTCATATATCGAAAGATACATGATCGTCTAAATGTGTATCATGCATGGCACATAACTGACTAATTGATTATGTTGATTGTAAAGGAACTGAAATAATATTTCAGTTCAGGAATTTAATGAGAATCCATGATCAAATCAGTTGATCATACTATCTTTAATCTCAATAAAGAACAGAAAAGAACCCAAAAGAACAAAACAATATTAGTGATTAAGGAATGCTTCGTAGGCTGATTTTGGCCATTATTGTTTGAGCCAGAGATTGAACTCAGTGCATGCATAAAACGAAACTAACTTCTCAATAATCCATTTGATCACATCCATTTGGGATCTCTGTTAAAATAGACAAACTTGATTTTAAGTTTATTTTACCGGTCTTGGTAAAATATTTTACCGGTCTTGGTAAAATAAACCCCAGGCTATTCTGCCGGTAAATAATTTTATTATTATGAAGGCGGGTAATGTTAAAAATAACAACACACAAATTTAACAGAGAGGTTTATTTTCACCATCAATTATTAAGACAATTTAAAATCTTTTCCGCCATCAATTATTAAGTTAAAATCATTTATTTAACAATTACTAAAATAAGAGATTTTAATATTTATTTTAGTAATTTTAAGCACTTCAGGCATAAAAGTCTCTGAAAATCCAAAACTTGCCCTTGAGCATGGCTTTCTTGCCAATACACTTCAGGTGCACCCACTGAAGACAACAAACCACAGAATCCATGTTGTTCAAGTCCTGCTTACACAATTCACACAATCGCTGCAATGACGATCACAAATAAAAGATATTCTTCATTCTAAACACTTTATATTTACTGGCAAAAAGGCTTTGGTGTGTATTTTACCGGGGCCAGCATAACAGCCTTGGTTTCTATGTTACCGGGGTCGGCAAAATAGCGTTGGTGTCTATTTTACCTGAGCCGGCAAAATAGCATTGGTGTCTATTTTGCCTAAGCCGGTAAAATATCCTTGGTGTCTATTTAACCTGAGCCGGTAAAATAACCTTGGTGTCTATTTTACCTTAGCCGGCAAAATAGCCTTTGTGTCTATTTTACCTGAGCCGGCAAAATAACCTTGGTGTTTATTTTACCGGAGCCGGCAAATTAGCCTATTCGTTAGAAAAAATATTTTTTGCCTTACTTCTCCTCTGTTTTCTCTCCAGATTTATTTTTCCTATGCAATCCTTTTGACAAACTTGTTTTCATCAATTCTCAATATTGTAATGGTCGATAATGTCAGGGATCAATTATTTTCAATTCTCTTGGTCGATATCGCAAGCGATCAATTAAAAATCGATAACAGCGAACTTTTAAACTTTCATTGATTCCAAAAGAAATTATTGCAAATGAATAAACTTGTCACGAAGAAGATAACACATCACATCTTCGTGGCATTATTGGTAAATATTGCTCATGTCATTGCCAGGATTTCTTCCGACGATGTGACCTTAAAGAAAAGAGTAACAAGAATTCCGATGATTACAATTCTGATAACAGAAAGAAAACAGAAATCTGTAGCAATACTTACACGATGATTTTGGTAAGCTGTCACTGCCATGAATTTCGTCTCTGGGAAAATAAAAGCGCGGAAATTTTGCGTATCCGGACATTCATCACCTTTTGGGTCGATGTAGATAACATGAAAACGAGGCTGATATTTGTGCATGGAGTTCAAGATGATCTGAAAGAATTAAAATGGAAATATTTTTTTTTTAAAATGAAGTAATCAGATTTTTTTTTTGCTTGAATTATTACCACCATTGTTGAGATGTTTTATTTTGAGGTTTGGACGATTGATCAAACCTAAATGTATTAACTGACATTAATATGACATCTATCCTGTAGCTAAATTATTCGTGTGTATATTCTTATTGTGTGCTCTAAGACAGTCAAAAATGATAAAACAAGTTGATTGTAAAAGTAAGACATGAATACCCAAGTTATTTGGTGGCCAACATGCGAAAGACTGATAATTTAAATCTTGTATTAGGCATGGTGGAGTGATGGATAGCGTCTCAGATTGTTGAATCGGAGAACCGAGTTCGAATTCCAGTCGAATCCATTACATTCACTTACGAGTTAAGGGGTATGAATCCTCTTCTCCTCCCAGCTATGGGTAAATAGCAGAACAGACTGAGCTCTATAGTCTTGGATAGCAACTGGTATACTGCAGATAGAAATGGCAACCTAATGCGAGAAAAAAATCTGCCTCGTCAGTCATGTGCCGAAAGATACATGGTCACCTAAGCGTGTGTCACGCATGGCACATGACTGACTGGCTGATTATTCATTTATATAAAGATGTTTTTTTTTTTTTTATCCATGTGACATTGAACCTTTAAAGTAATGGGAAATTACACATAGACGGAAGGTAAAACTCCAAAGACTCACATTGTGTACGAAATAGAGAAAGAAAGAAAGGGCGATACTCTGATATTAATTGTCAATTAACTAAGTTGAAATTCATCAAGTTGATGATTTTACACACAAAAGATAAATGATGAGTGATATAATTATGCAAGTCAGTTTTACCAACCGTTGTTAAACAATCAATGTTACTATTATTTTCAGGATCTAATTTCACTTATACGTGCAATATATCCGAGTTCCGGAACACATGCTTATTTTAAACAAAAAGATATTGATATCCTTTTAAGAGGTTTTATTATGGAAACAAAATACAATACAATTTGTTCTTTATTTGCTTAAAATATGATGATTAGTAAACAGTATATTTATTTAGACTCGCCATATACTGCCTGTGAGAGAGAGGTTAGCGGGTGCAAAATAAACGTTCTCCAACAAGGACTCCGAGATGCTATTGAATTCTATCAAGACTGGACAGAAAGAACTAGGCAGCTTCCCCCCACCCAAATATGCCAGCAGTACTCCATTTTCGGCCTGATCTAGCTCTTATAGAGGTAGAGGATAGCATGAGGAGTCAGGTACTTCCTGGAGCGGTACTGTGAGCTGATCCTTTTGCATCGATGGATTTCACTTGAGGTACTGGGAGCTGATCCTTTTACTTGCATCTTTAGCGATGGATTTCACTTGAGGTCGGGGCCTCCTCGAGGGAACATCTATTCATCGTGACTGGCGGTAGTTCGGTGTCTGATCGGTTGTTCGGTGATGTAATGTAACCAGTTTAGTTTTCGAGGTATTGAATGTAATCAGCTAGTTTTTTCCCCACTGGGAAGTTAGTGCTAGATTCGGAAGAGAGGTCAGCTGCCAATCTCTGATCATCAACATTTTAAGACAAAAGACGAAGGCTGAAGTATGTATCAGCCGAAATGTTAACATCATCAAGTGTATTAAAAAGAAATTCAATTGTCCTAACAAAATTTGGAATACTAATCACTCTTCCCAAAGTTAGAAACAATTTTATTAGTTTATTGCCTATATGCATAATACAGACTGGCACATGCCGAATATGTATAAAAATATTAAGCCCAAGCACCACAGGTCATTCGCCAGTCCCCTCATCTTCAGGTGGGGAATAGGGTTTACTGCCCGGCGCCTGAGGCGTCACCAATAGGGGAAGTACCGAGGGGACTTGTGCAGTTTTTCTACGGTATTGCCATTAAAGCCACTTGAAACCTCAACCTTGTGTCACATTCGGTAGCGACGTAGGCATCTGTTGAGCGTCGTGTCGGACGGACAGATGTATACCCTCACAGTATATAAACTACGCATTAGTCAGAGTTTGTCACTTTGGTCTACAACGGTTAAAACACAGAAATGCGCAGTGAGAGAAAGAGAATAGGCGATGGAGAGAGAGAGGGCAAAGGTGAGAGAGTGAGAGCGAGAGAGAGAGAGTGAGGGCGAGAGAGAGGTAGCGTGATACAGAGAGGGCAAGAGAGAGGGCGAGAGAGAGAAAGTGAGAGCAAGAGAGAGAGTGAAGACAAGAGAGAGAGTGAGAGCGAGAGAGGGAAGGGGTAGTTGTTGCGATTTAAGTGATAATAGGCGTAAATTACATTTTATTAAAAATATCAAATCGAAGCTTTACAAACTTGTTCATTTCACGTAAAGAGGAAGTGGCGCCTATCGTAGGTCAGTGATTAAAAAGCTTATCTCCCAAGCAGTTCATCGTGTGTAAAGTTCGATTCTCACTGCGGTCCTATACTGTTGTGACCAAGTAAATGTTTAAGTAATACCAAAAACCAGGTTTGCAGATATATTGTATATTAAACATTAAGTACACCAGAAGAGTATTACACGACTAGTGAGTGTATCGAATGAACTAGCGCTAAATCTATTCACTGTTATATTTAACAGCCCCATCCCCCACGAGGGATGTATGTGGCACAAGGCCGAGTTTACTGTGGGTTTTCCGAGCCCATAGGGTCGGCCAAAAATATTCCCTTAGAACCCGCATAAACGGGTCCAGGCCTGTCTACCTCCCCGGACGAAACTTTGCCCTTCGGCAAAGCCTCGTCCGGGTTCCTCTCTGTCGAGGCAGAGAGTTCGATAGTTGAACAATCTATTCGACTCTTATATTTAACAGTCTCCCCACAAGGAATGTATGTGGCACAAGGCTGAGTTTAACGTGGGTTTCTCCGAGCCCGTAGGCTCGGCCAAAAATATTCCCTTTGAACCCGTATAAACGGGTTCAGGGACTGTCTACCTCCCGGACGAAACTTTGTCCTGCGGCAAAGCTTCGTCCGGCTTCCTCTCTGTCGAGGCAGAGAGTTTGACAGTTGAACAATCTATTCGACTGTCCCCAAGGCCGTTTCTCCTACTAATCTTATAGTAGGCGGAAGAGTCTAACGTAGACTCTTAGAGGGAGAACACCACAACATATACCCTGTGCAAAATTAAGTTAACCCGAATAAATATAGAATGATACTTGTCATAGAATTATGGTTAACAAGCCTGTCTCTCTGACGCAACGAGATCGATAGTTAATATACTATTATAGCTCTGTAATAGTTTAAACTAAATCCGTTCGGTACAAAATTTTTACTTATATCATTTATATTAAGACTAATATCCACATCTTTGTTGTTACCACAATGTTTCAGCCATTGGGTCTTTTTCTAGTGTCTGTCGATTCGGATTATTTTCACAGCAAAATAGCCAAGTGGAATAAATCATTGATTCGTGAATTTGGTGGCATAGTCATTGTGAGTTCAATCTCTGAGGGTCATAGATTAAATAAAGGGTTCACTTCGAAATGCATTGAAGGTTACTCGGATCGATAGATACCTGAAGAAGGCCGGTGGCCACAATGGCTGAAACATTGTGATAATAATAATAAAAAAAATATGGGCATTAGTTTGTCATCCCAGAAATTCAGGCATATCATTCTTAATACAGAAAAATCGAACTTGAGAGTTCCATTAATATAAACAGGGCCCGTGAATCTCCCCCACTCTGCTACATCTCAATGAATTTTATATAGTGTTTTTTTTTTTTCGAGACTTAGTATGAGCGAAACAAAATCTCGGATTTGGACAAAAAAAGATCACCCCTGAATGACATCAGAACCCGAAATTTTTTCATCCTTTAGTTGTGCTTAGTTTAATTTAACATCAACTTGAGATTTTTCTTGTTAAAAAGTTGAATAATTTAACATACGACATTATGGATTAAAAAAAAAAAATTAATGAATTTTATATAACGTTTTTTCGAGACTTGTCACGTGCAAAAGAAATTAACGGATTTGGACGAAAGAAATGAAGCCAGAATTATGTCAAAATACGCGAAAAATCTTTCATCATTTAATAGTTGTGTTTAGTTTAATTTGTAACGTATATAAATGTAGGTAGAAAACTAGCAAATGTTGATAAGATAACGAGGGTCACAAAGGCTCCCAATGTAGTTCTCCCCGGTCGGAGAGGTGGAGCTAGTAACAACTGGCCCCTGAATATAAATTTCTACTGAACTTATTAAATATCTAATTTGGCTTCTAATGTAGTTCACAATGTGATCTCTGTCTATAAAAGGCAGGATGTCTGTGTGTGTGTGTGTGTATGTGTGTGTGTGTGTGTGTAACGAATGCACGGTCGCAATTTTCGACGGATTTGCACCAAAATTTACATGCACATGCTCCGAGTTAGCAGGAAGGCCAAGACCGACTTTGCATTTCTCAACTCCCATCAATAGTGGAAATAATCGATTTTTTCATGCTTCTACAGCAGTTTTCATGTAGTTTGCGGCCATTTTCTACTGGCCAGAGTGAGAGCCTATAGCTGGCTGCCACGAATAGGCAGGAAGATTCTATTGGCCAGCGTGAGAGTCAACAGCTGATTGACACGAATGTTAATTAGCATGCTAGCATGCAAAAAAATCGGTAGCTGCATTCGTCATAAGTGGGGAAAATTTAAATCTGCAAGGCACTTTACTTCAATTGACTCATTCGCTTGCTTAAACTCAACGTTGATTCTGATTCCGCAGAACTGGGTTGGGTGTAGTAAAGTATTTGTTGTTAACATTCTTTTTTCATTCGGTTTTTCTAGTTACGAGTTCTTTTTTAAAGCTGATCTTTTTGTGTTCATTTTGTTTTGTTCTTTTTTCGTAACAGATTTAATGTTTAGTATAGAGCTTAGAAAAAATTCGCAGTGAGAGATAGGCAAGAAGTAAGGCATGTAGCAACGTCAGCACGGCAAAGGGACTCCTTTAAAGGCAATGAAGGGCAAAAATATTTTAAGTCAATTGATAGCGATTGCTGTATGAGTCGTACGATTTTTGAATCAAGCACGGGCAACGCCGGGCCATACTGCAAGTCTTGGAATAAATATTCACCCGCAAATTGATTTCCGGTACACTTATTTACTCAAATATTTGATTGTCAACCTCGAGAGATTTTAATGTCTTTTCTAATAAATAAGAATAATAAAAGAAGCAGCAGCAGATTTACTTGTTTTTTTTCCCAACAAGAATTGTTTCTCTGAAACAAATAAATGTAAAAAACAAAAATAATTCTAATGTAAGTAAAGGTACTTTACTACAATCTTCAAACCATCGCTTTTTGTTAAAAGCACTTTTATCTGCAGCCATTTTGAATGTCAAGCTGCGCCATAAGTGAGTGACGAAGAAAACTGATAAAATACTTTACAGCTGAAAAAGAAGTAATAGCCATTTGAAAGCCATTGAAGACGTCCAGCAAAAGGCAAGGCAATAGAAAGATAAACGGTTATATTTCCACTTACTTGGCACCGCGGCTTGCGAGGACAATGTGCTTGGGTCATTACTGAATCTAAAGATTTATCTATGTGCCATGTCTTTTCGAGATGTGAACGATGATGTCTCTCCACAAGTTCCTACATTTTGTTACTCTAAATAACGTTTTTTTTATGTTTTTTTTTTTTATTTTTACCATCCCCTTTTCTCTCTGTTCTCGGACATTTTAAGGATTTTACCCGCCGTTTTTCCCCGCTTATCTTTGCTGCCGTTACTAAGTCAGTCAGTTATGGGCCATGCGTGATACTCGCTTAGGCAATCATGTATCTTTTGATACATGACTGACGAGGCAGATTTTTCCCGCTGTAGGTAGACCAATTGTCATCCAAGGCTAAAGAACCCGGTCTGTACTACTATTTAACCATAGATTGAGGGGGAGAAGAGGATTGATACCTTTCCTAAGGGTATTAGCACGTAAGTGAATGTAATGGATTCGAATGGAATTCGTACACGGCTCTCCGATTCCTCAATCCGAGCCGCTATCAATTACTCCATCACTCCTCATCCACAACATGTCTAGAAACCTACAGGAAACTTTTATTGAATTACCTACCTATAATTCTATTTCAGAATGGATACACTAAGACAATACAGAGTTAATATCAGTTATGTGCCATGCGTGATACACGCTTAGGCGATCATGTATCTTTCGATACATGACTGACGAGGCAGATTTTTCCCTGCAGTAGGTTGCCATTCCTTTCTGCGCTAGTTGCCATCCAAGGCTAGAGAACCCAGTCTGTCCTGCTATTTACCCATATCTGGGTAGGGGTGTTAGCACGTAAGTGAATGTAATGGATTCGAATAGAATTCGAACACGGCTCTCCGATACCTCAATCCCTGCCGCTATCCATTACTCTACCACCCGTGCTGTTACTAAAGCTTCTCTTAAAATGCCTCTCTTCGAGTTTCCATTTACCTTTTGTTCCACATATCTGATTTTTACACTGCCCAACTATTTTTACTTCAAGTCCGGCTCGTTCAAGAGTTTGTTGTATTGTAATTTTGGTTATGCCTTACTGAGTTCAATCTCCTGTAGTTACTCAAGTAAGGGGGGAAATCTACTATTTAAACCGAAATAAAACTATATTTTTAGAGTCGCTAATCTTGTACAAAAAACAAAGGGTGTGACAGAAACACCTCCGATATATACTTCCCAAGAATTCTACCCACATAATGGCAAGACATAAACTACAGGGTGCGGCAGAAATACCTCCCATATTTTAAACTATCGCCTAGTGAGCTTCGGCAAGTGGCAATGGTGTCTTTATCTACCTAATGTCTTACCATTATGTGGGAAATATAGAAACGCATAATTTATACAATAACTAAAATCTGTGACCAGAGCGTTTATAAGAAAGGAAATGATTCCGAACAATGCGGCAAGGAAAAAAAATTACAGCTTAAAGAATTGATTACTTATATGAGCAAGTCCCTATTTCAGGAATCGTTTCCATATTTCAATTACGAGAAGAAAAAGTTACACTTGCAAGCAGAAACAAGTAATTCTCTATGAGGATGTCTACCTCAAGCAGAGCGACACAAAATAAAAAAGGGGAGATAAATCTGATGTTAAGTTTTAAAGATTCTTGACATATGTAGAAAAAGATTTTTATCTGATTCTTTCCTAAAATGAATTTTTTTTAGACCCGTTATTCTACTGCAAACATATTCTTAGTTTTGATTTTAAATTCACACGGCAGAAACGTTGTGAATATAGCAATGAAAATGAGGATAACAGTCCGAATAATGTAAATAATGCAAGTAATCATAATACCTCATCTCAGAGATATAACATGTTGAAACCTAGCTTTATGGTCTGAACTGGTGGAACTATAAAGAATGTAGATTATCTGAACATTTGCCATGGAAATACCGATAGATAAAATTACACTATTATTTTATTTTATTTTTTAGTAATTTTCACCCAATACAAGGCAGAGTAGGCACTCATAAGAAAGGGTTACTGTGTGGTGTTGTCTTAGCGTAAAATAGAGCAAGGAGAGAAGTTCTTGGGTTTATACAGGAAAGGATATACAGGAAAGATAACAGCTAAGTCTAGACTTGAAAAGGTCAAGATTTAATAAGTAAATAACATTTCTGAGTTCAGTCAGAAACGCCAGAAGTAGAAGCAGATTTTAGGAGGAACCGGAAACCCATTCCTAAACAGGAAACAAAGAATAAACCTCTACTCCTGATTAAAAAAAAAAATGGAATGCAATGTGAACCGGATGATAGACGAACCTATCGACTCCTTTTTCGTTCTCAGTTTCAGCAAAAAAGTTGTGGGTGATGAAGAACACCTTGGCCTCCTAAAGCACCATGGATGGACCTATGTTAGGGTTCGACACGAACGTGTGTATGCAAAGAGTGTCAAGAAGACTTCTGCACAAACAAAAATATGTTCCAGAGTAAATGATAAATTTACATAAAAAAGCATAAAGTTGGTTCTTCTCCTGCGTATCCATCAAGGGACGGAAAGGAGTGTCCATGAAGGGATGGAAAGGAGTATGCATCAAGGGATGGAAAGGAGTATGCATCAAGGGACGAAAAGGAATATCCATCAAGGAACGGAAAGGAGTATCCATCAAGGGATGGAAAGGAGTATCCATTAAGGGACGGAAAGGAGTATCCATCAAGGGACGGAAAGGAGTATCCATCAAGGGGCGGAAAGAAGTATCCATCAAGGAATGGAAAGGAATATCCATCAAGGGACGAAAAGGAATATCCATCAAGGAACGGAAAGGAGTATCCATCAAGGGATGGAAAGGAGTATCCATCAAGGGACGAAAAGTAATATCCATCAAGGGACGGAAAGGAGTATGCATCATGGGATGGAAAGGAGTATACATCAAGGGATGGAAAGGAATATCCATCAAGGGACGGAACGGAGTATGCATCAAGGGATGGAAAGGAGTATGCATCACGGGATGGAAAGGAGTATCCATCAAGGGACGGAAAGAAATATCCATCAAGGGATGGAAAGGAGTATCCATCAAGGGACGGAAAGAAATATCCATCAAGGGATGGAAAGGAGTATCCAACAAGGGATGGAAAGGAAAGAAGCCGAAAGGTTACCTGAAAATTTGGGATGCGATTATTGTACAAGGCTACAACAAAGTGGGAATCGTACTAACTAAATTCTCCTAGTTTGCCTCTAATTGCTGAACGGCAAAGTCTCTAATTGCAGTCGTTGTTTGTCGAATGGCGCAGCGTTTAACAAAGAATAGTTTTTTGTTAATTTGTTTGTTTAAAAGAAATTATCTTGATTTCCTATTAATATTTCATGTCACGAGAAATGAAAAGTGTAATGTTGCGTTTAGCAGACAAGCTTTATTGACAGACATATAGCCATAGCAAGATTAGTGAATGTAGGAAAGCGGAAGTCGGTTAGAAAGATACAGAAGCACTAATAGCAATTAGGAGTTCGTTAGTTTCGTGACTTGTCAATTAGCGACCAACACCGTTTAACGCTTTATGATGTCCATAAAAAAGCGGGAATTTCGTTTCATCTATTTATCAAAGGATATCAAGTTTTGAACGTTTTTCTTTTTTCCTTGCTTCCTTCTCGTCACTTTTGGTCAGTTGAAATTTTGTATCACATTGCAGGATATTGCATATCATTCGTCAGATCGTTTGCGCCAAGATTGATGACGCTATGCACAAGTGAGGAGAGAAAGTATTTTCTCTTCGTTCCATTTCTATCAAAAGAGACAGCTGTTACGTTTTACTTTTCTCTCTACCCCTTTCTCTCGCTCTCTCTCCCCTCTCTAAACCTCTCTCTCTCTTTCTCTCTCTCTCTCTTTCTCTCTCTCTCTCTTTCTCTCTCTCTTTTCTCTCTCTCTCTCTCTTTCTCTCTCTCTCTCTTTTTCTCTCTCTCCCCCAGTGGGCACAAAGCTTATTAAAATAAGCTCAAAGGTCTTTAAAGCTATAGGAAGTTCGGTCCTCGACCAAAGTCACATACGCCATCTTAGTCCCGATCAAAAAAAGCACACAGTCCTAAAAATGAATGGTTTCATATTCATTGCAAAACTAGCTATGTTTCTTCCTATTTATGCAAGGTGTGACATCATAGGAAGGATTTATTAACCAAATACTATAAACGATTCATTTGCACCAATGATTATATATTTAGTGGCAAAGCAAACTCTGTGAGGAAAATCAATTCATAGTACCGCTGATATTTTATCACCGGCTACGTTTGAAACCGATATTTCTGGTTTCGGTTTTACCTATCTTGTCTAACTGACTTTATCGTTGCTCCATCACACTTCATGTTAACTTATCTAAAATAGAATAGAGCTTTTACACACACACACACATACTCTCTCTCTCTCTCTCTCTCTCTGTCTATATATATGTGTATGTGTGTGTAAATAGATAGGTTAGTTAATAAACCAAAGACAAACGAAAGCGTATCAATATAATCAGTACGATAAACATTTATTAGATATTAATTATTAACCATCTAACAGAAATGAAACTCGGAAAGAAGATTTTAAGTTCGGAATTTTCGGACACTCCTATATCCTTCATCAACGGAGCGGGAAATAAACAGAGGAATGGGAATTACTCATTGACAGATGTTTTTGTAGACGGTGTATTTCTGGTGGAAATCATATTATTAGCAAAAACCCGATCTTTGATTCCTCACTGTGCGAAACTTTAAGAAAATAAACTTAAATTTAGAATTTTGATCGGGTATAAAGCGTTAGGCCAGTCTAGTATTAGTAGTAGAAGGAGAGGGGTTGTAAGTTGTAAACATAGATGAAGAGAGTTATAGGTTGCGGAGTGGGGGAAAACGCCTCGCGTGTAAGGCAGTTGTAGCCGAAAATTGTTCGACAAAGTTGTCAGTTTCAGAATGACGGGCTATTGTTGGAATAACTTGTTAATTTCAAAAAGACCATCTCTAGTTAGAATAACATGTGACGAGACAAAAAGTGAGGTGGAAAAAATGAATATATAATAATAAAATATAATTAAAAGAAATAAAATGAAAAGAACAAAGGGGAGGAACAAAAGGATAAAAATTTGGAAATCTATGGTTAAAAAAAGGAGTACAGAAAATAAAAAAATCTTCTAATCTTGCATATATATATATATATATATATATATATATATATATATATGAAGAAAAATATATACGGAAAAAAAAAAAAAAAAAATCCTTATATACAATTATGTTTTTTAATGTTAATATCAACGTCGGACGTTTCAGTCTGTTAAACCATCTTCAGGACATATTCATAAATTATAACATTATCAATACAACATGTTGTATTGATAATGTTATAACTTATGAACATGTCCTGAAATGGTTTATTAGATCACCGAAACTTTCAGTTATTTGTTTATTAAAATTAAAACAACATAATTGTATATAAGGATTTTTGTTCTGTTTTTTCCGTATATATTTTTCTTCATACTGTCGGATTTATATCCATATATTTGCTTATATATATATATATATATATATATATATATATATATATATATATATATATATATATATATAGGGAGAGAGAGAGAAAGAAAGAGATGCACGATTTAGACCTAGGAATCAATATGGTATGCTGACTGTCAGTTTCACGCTTCAATGTGAGCTTCAGGTCAATTTGGTTTAAAGAGCGCACTAAAGCATGACACTATCAATTACTCAATTACCATGTAGTGTTGATTCCATGTCCACACTGTCTATATCTATAAACGCTGTCTCCGATACTTTAGCAGACTTCCCTTATACCAAATTTTAACATTATTTATATATATGTATATGTGTCTGTGAGTCTGTGTATGCTTGTGTAATTGTTTATAGATAGTGAATTTTAACGAAGCTACCAATATCTAAATGATGCTTTATAAAGGAAAGAGCAAATTCCTCCGCATTCTAGCTGGTTTTAGTAATACAGTCTTCTGACTAGTTACAATCCTTCCCCTCTCGTTGCAAAGTTCCTCGTGACTGTTGGAAATGAACAATAACAACTTTCGTCTTCCGGTGAAACAATTTTCAACACAGTTTTTCACTTCATTTCGAATTTATTTTGTAATTTGCAAGAACAACATCAAATGCCGTCCTGGATATGACGATAAACTACATCGGCATCCTGGGTAAGACGATAAACTACGTCTAACAGCAAGGCCTCTGATCAGGAGGTTTTGAGGAGCGTGGAACCACCTCTTAATTGCTGGTGTTCCCAGGTCCACCCTGACTCGGGGTGGTAGCACCTGTTAGGGTCCCAGCTATGAGCAAATAGTTAACACTCGAACTTGTGTAAAAGTAGGTTTTAATATCAGAAATACTTTGTAATAAAAATTATTACCAGCAATATTTTTTGAAGAAAAAATTATTATCAGCTATACTTATAAAAAAAAATACCAGCAATACAAACAGTTATACATTCTTTGAAAAAAAATATGACCAGCTATAGATGTCTTCAAGGAAAAAAATTTCCAGAAATAGATTTTTGAAGAAAAACATATTACCAGCAATAAAAATTTTGTCTGCATTAAATAACCCATTGAGGTTGATATGCCGTAAAACAAAACAAACCAAACCAAACCAACACCAACTGACAAATTTCTTTCTTCCTCATAAAGATAAAATCTAATTTCGCCTGAACTGCTTCAGCCGCTTGAATTTTAAAGTTTTAGAGAATTTTTTCCAGCTTCAAGACAACTTCAGGTTTACTTATCTATTAATGGTTTAATCACCGATCTATTTTTTTTGTAAATGTAAAAAGCGATACAAAACCTGATTAATAAAAACAAAACTGACATTTTTTTCCGATTTATATATATTTACCATTGTAAAAAAATCAAAAATAGGTATTTTTAAATATCACCAAAGCATTTTAAAAGAGACAACAGAATTTGTTTTTTTTTTTAATTAAAGTACTTCAGAAATTACACCAATGATATACCTATACACAAAGAATTATTAACTATACAGAAAAAATTCTAGAAGTAAAATCGGACTATAATCTCAGTTGTATTATAGCGGTAAGTACATTATTTTATTTATCTAAAATTGAAAACAGACATGTCGAATTTCCGGTAACCCCTTGTTAATTCACACTGCAAATATAACCAATTTTAAAATATTATCTAACTATACAAACATTGTACAACAGTAGATACTTGAAGCGGAATTTAAGAGGTCAACTTATATGCCAGTTCGGCTTGTCGACATTAATTTACGTTAATCTCTGTTGAAAACGAAAGAACGTAAATCTTGTGCGAAACGGAATTGGCTTTGGTGGTGAAATGCAAGCGATACCGGAATTATCAACTAAAGGTCGATTCCTGAAAAGCGAAGTAGTTGGATGGATGAATCATATGGTAAATGGGTCAGACGGTCAGCGAACAGATTGCAGTCTTGGACGGCACAAATTTGTAAAAAGAGAAAACAGGAGTCAAAGAGACGGAATTTCGCAGATCTGATTTCGAACAAAACGTCTCAGCAACTTTTAACATTTTCTGTATCAAATCTTTTATTTCTGACACTTTCATATCTTATGGCTCTTCCAACAATTTTGAAACTTTCCATGTTATTTACGATATCTTGTCTCGCACAGGGTGAGAATTAAATCCACAATTTAGCCTGAAACGAGCTCGTTAACCAACACACTACAGGAGTCACTCACACACACGAACACACACACACACACACACACACATATATATATATATATATATATATATATATATATATATACCCGAATACAAGTTTGGTATATATGGAATAGAATTCCAGTAACCAAAAACACTATTTTTTTTAAAAAAAGTTCTGAATACAAAGTAGAGCGAATAACATTTATTTAAAATTATAACATCAGTATGTTATAACATCAGTCCAAAAATAGCCATTTTGTTTCAATATATCCGGTTTCTTATCAAATGACTTGACAAGACACCAGAAATATTGAAACAAAATGGTTATTTTA
Organism: Acanthosepion pharaonis; assembly: GCA_903632075.3. Taxonomy (NCBI): domain Eukaryota; kingdom Metazoa; phylum Mollusca; class Cephalopoda; order Sepiida; family Sepiidae; genus Acanthosepion; species Acanthosepion pharaonis. The sequence continues at coordinate 1,106,141 of CAHIKZ030000012.1, read as the reverse complement.
GAGTGATTTTATAACATACTTATATTATAATTTTTAAATAAATATTATATATATATATATATATATATATATATATATATATATATATATATATAGAGACAGAGAAAGTGTGAGAGAGCACATGTGGACATAGAAATCAACACTGTATGGTGACTGTCAATTTCATGCCTCAATCGATCTGCATACATTTCTATATGTAGAAACGTTCTCTTGCCGATACTAAAACTCTTCCACAATAAATATAACAAACTTTAAACAATCTAAATATATATATATATATATATATACATACATACATACATATATATATATATATATATATATATATATATATATATATATATATATATATATATACGTTAATAAAAGTAATGAGAAAAACTTTTTTATACCAAGTTTAGAAATCTTATATAGAAACTTGTCTTTATACACAGAATGATATGAAGACAATAACGTTAAGCTTTTAAATTTTGAATTAGGGAAAGCTCTAAAATATTCTAAAATTTTATTGCTCAAAAGGAAACATAAATCATGACGGATGTTAGATGATGAATGTTTTTTAGCATATTAAACGAAACTGAATTTTACTGTTGATTTTTATTTCATATAGTTTATTTATTTTATTTTTGTTTTTTTTTAAATAAAGGTCATTATTTCACAGTTTTCTTTTAAGAAAGGATATATTCGAAAGAAATCCAGGGCGTAAGTTAACGTTCTGTCAAAATTCAGTCATTGCACTTTCGAGAACTTTTAATTAAAGTGGAGTAAGTTATTTTCTCTCGTAATAAGTACAGATTTCTAGATCGGAATAGTGGTTGAAGATATTTTGTTATGTTGACATAGGAGATTGCTATGCGATGACAACGGTCGCAGTTTAGCAGACGCAGTTCGTAAATTCGTGATGCGGCTCTATGACATCGTACCACGTGAGAGAACGAAATATTAACAACAGAACCAGAAATGTCCAGATGCTCATGTAAGCCGAAAGCTTAGATCAAGGAACAGCATAATAAAAAAAATATCCAAATTTTGGACAGTTTTATCCTCATTTTCTCCCGAAATTAAAGCAACTATGCGAAACTTAGAACGGCTCATCAAACATAACAGACATTCGTTGTCTATTATATTTAACAATATATGTTTGAATAATGATCTGCTGTCCCAATGCAATATAATATATATATATATATATATATATATATATATATATATATATATATATATATAAAGTTATGAAGAACTTGGTAACCCGTATGGGTAATGCCAAGGAGGATGAAATCCTGAGAGCTCAATGTAAATCCAGAGCTAATATTTAAAAGAAAAAACAGACCACTTTAAGGTACCATTACAATAATTTATTTCACCAGAGTCCTTTTAAAATTTTTCGTTTCATTTCTTTGTTGGAAGTACTATCTGATGATCCGGCGTCCTTTTAAAAGGACTCTGATGAAATAAATTATTGTAATGGTACCTTAAAGTGGTCTGTTTTTTCTTTTATATATATATATATATATATATATATATATATGTGTGTGTGTGTGTGTGTGTGTGTGTGGTGCACGCGCGTGTGGTTCTGGATTCTACTGGGCATTATCTTGTGATTCTGGTATTGTGCGTATGTATAATTCCTGATGACGGCAGTGGGATGTCGGCGCGCCTACATGTTTGTGTATCATATTCCCAGTTGGTCTTGCGGGATTTGGGTGATTGTGCGCGCGCATGAGTTCGTCTAATGGCCACTTTTGTTTCTGTCTAGTAGCGTCCTTATATTGATTGGGGCACCTTTGATGTGGGCGTGAAAGACTTAGACTACATGGGCTTTATGAAAGTGATATGAAAGGTGTGTTTGGTGTGTGATTGTCGACAGAAAAATGTTTATTAGTATTCTTTCTAAATATTTTCTTCATAGTAAATCATATCTGTCTATATCTCTGAGATGATGTATTAAGATTATTTATATTATTCAAATTGTTATCTTCATCTTCATTGTCATATTCACAACGTCTCGACCGTTGTACGCTCCGGCCTTCTTCAGGCGATTGGAATTTCGAATCGAACCCTTTATTTCATCCACCGGGGTAGATTATCCTAGTTCCACATGCTATGCCTCTTTTTTTTCAGTTGTTTCCCTTAAATCAACTCTCCAAGTTTTTGGTTCACCACTGAGCTCACAACTCTTTGGATCTAGTCACTGGCTCTAGCCAACGCCTTTATCCACTGGGCCATGTGTCCTTGAGGACATCTGTGGATGAATTTCTGGGACTTATAAACCTAATATCTCAGAAACAGTTTTTACCAGTGCTCATATTGCAATTTTCCGTTATTAATATTGCATATTTTTTACCAGAGCTTATATTGCAATTTTTGTGTTGTTATTCGTTTTCACTGGCACATCTTATTGCTGGTTCCCATATTGTACTCATTTCTATGCTTAGTCGGCTCAGGAGATTTTTGTAGCTTAGCATATTTGCTGATTCCTTAAGTTTTCATACTTTCCAGTGATGTTCTCTGTCTATTATTTCAAGCTCATAACACAGGTGGGGTTGGTGTTGCCCTTTTTCTGTATATATGTGGTCAGCTACGCCTGATTTTTCTATTTCCCGTCGTGCTACCGCTTTACGATGTTCTTGCTTGCAGTCTTACCTTAAGAGGGGCGGCTTATTTCTCCTTTATATTTATTACCACAGCTGCACGGGATGACGTAAACACAGTCCTTAGTCATCTTCTCGTCTATGGGAGATGTCTTACTCGGGAGAGGACGTCTGCGAATGTCGAACCACTTCTGAAGATTGTGTTGATGTTATATGGAGCACAGATCTTTTGTATTTTCTCCCATAATCCCTTAACATAGGGTAGGCAGACGGAAGGTGTTTTCTGAGTGTTGTTATCTTCTTATAACCTTCTATACCAGTTTGTTGGAGCTGCTGTTTGGACACAAGCTTTTAGTTTCTGGTGTATCAACGACAAAATCAATAATGGGGAATCATAAGAAATTATTTATATTAAAATGAGACAGAGATATTTAATCTATGGTGTAACACAAGTGGGATTTATTTGAATTATGTATCAACATTAATCTTATGATCATTTACAGAGAAACACAGGGAATTCTGGCGTTAGGGGAGTAATGCAAAATTGTTTAATCATAAAATTGTTTTTATATTTAAATCTCTATCTATAAAAGGCAGGATGTGTGTGTGTGTGTGTGTGTGTGTGTGTGTGTGTGTGTGTGTGTGTGTGTGTGTGACGAATGCACGGCCGCAATTTTCGACGGATTTGCACCAAAATTTACATGCACATGCTCCAAGTTGCATTTCCCAACTCCCATCGATAGTGGAAATAATCGATTTTTTCATGCTTCTACGGCACTTTTCATGTAGTTTGCGGCCATTTTATACTGGCCAGAGTGAGAGCCAATAGCTGACTGCCACGAATAGGCAGGAAGATTCTATTGGCCAGCGTGAGAACCAACAGCTGACTGACACGAATGTTTACTAGCATGCTAGCATGCAAAAAAAATCGATAGCTGCATTCGTCACAAGTGGGAAAAATTTAAATCTGCATGGCACTTTACTCCAATTGGCTCATTCGCTTGCTTAAAATCAACGTTGATTCTGATTCCGCAGAACTGGGTTAGCTGTGAAAAAGTATTTGTTGTTAACATTCTTTTTTCATTCGGTTTTCCCAGTTACGAGTCCTTTTTTTTAAAGCTGATCGTTTTGTGTTCATTTTGTTTAGTTCTTTTTTCGTAACAGATTTAATGTTTAGTATAGAGCTTAGAAAAAATTTGCAGTGTGAGAGAGGCAAGAAGTAAGGCATGTAGCAACATCAGCACGGCAAAGGGCACTCCTTTAAAGGCAAGGAAGGGCAAAAATATTTTAAGTCAAGTGATAGCGATTGCTGTATGAGTCGTACGATATTTTAATCAAGCACGGGCAACGCCGGACCATGCTGCTAGTCTATATCTAGGTATTAATTGATAAAGTGAAATCTCTCAGTTTAACTAAAATGTTTTCTCGATATTTATTGGTATTTTTGTATAGTAATGAGTCCTAAAAGTCACTGTCGAAAGCTTCGTCTACCCTACGATATATCCATGTATCAGAGAAAATGTATCTGCTGCAGAATAAGTTTTAACTAGGTCATCTGTGTCAGACTTAGCTCAGCCTAGCGAATACCTTCCTAATCCTGGCAAATGGCTAACTCATAGACCGAGTTCGATCTTTATAAGTTATATATTTTCTCCGTCTCTCTCCCCCCTCTCTCTCTCTCTCTCCGATTTTTTTATCTCTCTGTTGTAACCTAGAAAGGGTTACAGAATGAGGAATAAACAAAACGGACGTTGAAAATGAAATGATAATCTTTATAACATCAACAAAATAAAACACTCGCCAGCGGCGTGAAGTAGGTAAACCACTGCTAGTGATGGACTACATAGACAGCATATTACCCCCACTTACAATAGTGTCCAACGTATTTATGATGATTGGAATATACCCACTAGTGTTCATCGGTACAGTATTTAACACTCTCTATAAAATTCTTTATTATATATTTCGTGCATAGTTTGATTCTTACTGACTTATAGGTAATGCAATTCTTCTTTATGTGTCAGGTTCCCTCAGTACGTAGGTGATCATGGCTCTCCACAACTTTCTATCCCTTGTAGCTCTTAATAAGCTTTGTATTTCTGTTATTTCTCTTAAGCCCTTTTTTCGCCATCCATTTACTCAAGTAAATTACAAGTTCATGTAGTATGTTATGCCTTGTTTTCTTCTCTCCTGCGTGTATCAGATTTTCCAAACCCTCCTTCCTCATTATGTGCCCCCAGAAAACTCAACTCTCTCTTCCTGGTGTTAAGTATTATTTTCCTTTTACACTAATGAAATAAAAATTACATTAAAAAAAAGTCATATATTTACGACTTGTTAAAAGTATTTCAGGGAAGTCTTAATAAAATATCTCCTGTCAAAAACAAAAAAAAAGTTTGAATGGCCAAACAACAGAGGCAACAAATTTCTTATGATTTGTTATGACGCCATTTTAAACAGAAACGTGGCAAATTTTCTTTATCAATACACGAGATCTTTCATTAAGCATTTATTCAAGGATTTTTTTTTTAATTTTTAAGATTGTATATACAGGAAATAAAACCCTATTTACAACTACGAATGTAGACACCTCATAGCTTTTTTTTTTATCGCTGCCTGATTAACCTCGTAGCAAAAGTAATAGGCTTTACATTTTTAAGGACCCGCATGAAATACTTTCAAGATGTCTGGTGAAATAGACTTACTTGTTGGCTGAGTTACATCTTTAATTTTTCATCGTTTCAGACAACAGTATACCAAGGCTGTTAGCGTTAAATCTACTCAAATATCTCGTTAGAATCATTTGCCTCATATTTTTAGTTTATAGTAGTTTATAGATTTACTTGTTTTATAAGCTCTATCCGTAAAAATTATAATTATGCTTGTTCCTCTATTCGTTAGTTTGCACGTTCGTTACGCCCTGCCAGCACCTCCCAAATAATAGACTATTACGTTTTGACCGCGTGAAAAGAGGGAAAAAACTACTTGATTTCAGTGAGAAAATGAAAGAAAGCTAAAAGTGGAGAGGGAAAATCAGATTAAGCTGATAAGAACAGATGCTACACTTTGATCTTTGCCAAAGGAGCTGAGAGGCGAGGGAGACTGAGATAAAAGTGCCATTTTTCATATGCACAGTATCGAACAATGGGACCCAAATCCATTTACCATAAATAAAATAACATCATCTGCTGAATTATTTTAAAATTATTATTAAAAGAAGTGTTTGTGGGGCGGAGATTTGGCAAGAAAGAAAGAAACAGAGAAACAATGGGATGATCTATATTCTTAACGTCTCTTGCTGATAAATAATTGACTATTCCGTTTTGGTTGCATAGAAAAAAAAGACATACACGACTTGTTTTCAATGAGAAAAAGAAAGAAAGAAAGAAAAAAAGAAAGAAGAAAGAAGAGAACATAGAAGTGTTTAACGTCTGTTTCAGTGAAATAGAAAAAATTGTAAATTTCTGATCTTTTCATTCGCACACACTTCTTAAAATAACGATCAGCATTCATATTCATGATTGTTATTCAAATATTTAACAATGTCAAAGGCAATTTCTTCGGATATTTTATTGTCGTAGAACTCGCTATGAGCTTATTCAATCACTAACTGAAAAATTACTATTCATCAGAAATTTCAAATAGAAAAACCCTGAAATTATCTGTGTATATTTTTTTTTCTCATTTACAATCCATTTATAGCATATGCTAGAGACGCGACACTAGTTTAACGCGGCTTTATTTTTATTCCCAAATTATTTACAGTGAATATTTTTTAGGTTTGAAGTTGTTCCTAGTCAACCCCATTTGTGCACCTTCGTAAAAGTATTATTGGTTTATAAGTCGACCCTTGTGGTTAGATTTAAAATATCGTTCAAAAACTCGACATATTCGAGAATAAACGTTATTTCCTTTTTTTTACTCGCCTTCCCACAATTATTTATTCCTTCCACTCGCCTACCGTTAACTTTTTTTTCAAGTTTATGTCGTATTTCCCCCATCTTTGTTACTCTTGAGTTTTTTTTTTCTTATTTTCTCGAAATCATTTTCTCTTTCTATTTCTTGGATCACTTCTTCTCTTTTCCCGCCTACATTTCCAAGGTTTCCCGCCCATTTCACTTTAAATTACAGAACCGCGTAAACATACCGGACCTAAATATAAACAGCTTCCACTTGGTAAGGAATGCGACAAACGATCAGCAGAATTTCTTGAAAAATGTTTGCACGTAACCCACCGGGTCGGCCAGTTCCTCCCCTAATGTCGAAAGCGATGTATACGGTGGCTTGTTTGGAGGGGACGTCGGGTGAACTGACATTTACACAGCCCGAAGTTTCGAAGCTTTTTCAAGTCGGCCAATGCATGATGAACGCTGAGACCTTGTACATTTCCACCATGATTGCTTGACATCACAAATACTCATGCCATTTGTTTTCAACACACTGGCACATACACGCACAGGCACATACATACATATATTTGTGTGTGTGTGTGTGTGTGTGCAAGGAAAAACTTATAAGTGACGCATTTCGTTCTGAAAAGGAACTAATAACGATGTTGTTGTTGGAATTACTCTTTTATATAAAAAACCGTGCGGGAACGAAGAAAATATAACAAACATTGTCTACAGTTCCCAAACTTAAAAATATAAAGATTTTCATGTTTAACTTAACAACATTCAGCTTTTTTATCGTTTTAATTCTTATTTTTATCATTGTTTTGAATATCCCACACTGTTAAGTTTTTTGAAGAAAAGAAATATGTTGTATGATCCTAGATGTAAATTTAGGGTAAAAGATTCCGAAATTAGAGCACTTTCAATATATTTTCGCTTTAATAGATTATTTTCTCTATTAATCAAAATTGCCTTCTTTAGGTGTAAACTATGATGAATGACTCATTCAGTCAATTAACATTTTAGAAAGACAACAAATGATTACATATGTTTCTAGTATTTGTACATTAACATTAAAGGCTTTCGGTTTAAATTTGGATGCACCTTTCTCCCAAGGTTTCTTTATATATCAGTTACAATAAATAATAATAGCGTAATGTGAAATAATTGTATGATCCTAAGCGTGAATGTAATGTAAAAGATTCTGAAATTAGTGCACTTTCAATATATTCTCACCATAATACATTATTTTTCCCTTTAATCAAAATTGCATTAAGTCGAAAAAGTAAATTAATGCAATTCAACATTTAAAGTCGAAACGAACCTATATTCCTTGAAAAATAGTGAATGAAAACTTCTCCAGAGGTTTTCATTCGTCATTCTTAATAATTCGGAACAAAATTTGTCAACAAGTCAAGAATGAACGAACATTCTGTTATGCTGAGACATTTTTTTTGGTTTCAAACGGACGTGGACAGTTAAGTTACTCGGACTCAGCCCGATTAGCCAAAGAGCTGGAATCGCCATTGAGGTCAACGATGAAACGAAAAACTGATGTAATACGTTTCGTTCAAAAATGAACGCCTGCAGACAAGTAAGGACTCCATTAATAAAACCAATCCAATTTCCGAAAAAGAGAAAGAGCAATAATCCCCAGTTACAGTTTACATTAAAACGTTAGAAATACAGGGACGCTCAACATTTAAATTTAATTTTGACGCCCGATGAATCAAGATATTAGGGTGTAGGGTCTTTTCAAATTTTTATCACCTACTTTTAATTTATTTGAATTTAATTAATATATTCATTTGAATAAAACTGGTTGAATTTCAAATTTAAATTCATTATACATCAAAATTTAAACTTACATGTTGAGCGTAACTATATCTGTAGCGTTTAACTGCAATCTAACTTTATTGTAATAGTTTCCCGGAATATAATGCACGTTAATTTCATCAATAAAAACCCGTTGTCTGAAATGATATCCAACATTTAAACAACGAAATCCACAAACATAACATGACACTAAAAAAACATTTTGACCGGCACACACTCAATTAAGCTGAAAAATCGAATCATCCTTGATAATGGCTAAAGGTTTAGCCGAAAGCGCTCGGAACTATAAAACATTTGTACAGTTTTTACTCACTCTTTATCCAGAAAAGAAAGCTCTTGTTCGAACACAAGAAAAATTAAATAAAAAGCTTAACCGTAGTACCTTGTCTGTCGTTTTTAATGAAACGCGCATAAACGAAGGAGTGCTGCCTAAATATACAACTATATATATATATATATATATATATATATATATATATATATATATATATATATATATATATGAATAAAAAATAAAGACGGAAAAAAAAACCATCAGAATTATTTTCCTTTTGTCTTTATTCATATGTTCTTTTTACAAATATATTTTTTAATTTATATGTGAAATTTTACACACACACACACACACATATATATATATATATATATATATATATATATATATATAAGTGAAGAGTTTATAGTAGTTCCAACGAGAGAAAAGTGTGTATATTAAAAAGAAGAAAGAAACCGCAAACGTTTTTGGTTGTAATGTGGATTTTTTTTTTTAAATATTATTTTTTAAAAATTATTATTTCTACATGTTATTAAAAATAATTAATTTTTTCCTTTATGTTTTTCGATGTTAAATATTCTTGACATGAGACATTCTGTTTTTTGTGTTTTAGTGACCCAAATGTCTTTCTCGAGTTCAAGATTAGCTTCTTGTGTCTCTGTACTATGTTTTACACGTTTTTCTCTTCGAAAATAAAATGAAAGTTTTGCATATTTTCGATCTTTGTTCTTTGTTTCTGTAGTGAATGCAGATTGTTTTCAATAATATTTTTATGAGTGTGATAATATTTGTTGCTTGGAACGAAGGGCCTAGAACTTCTATTCAATAATAATATTAGTTCGTCTGCTATTTTTTCTCTATGGACTGTGTCCTTTCAGGACGTAGGCAATTATGGCCCTCCATAATTTCCTGTCCTTTGTAGCTTTTAATAAATGTTGTCTTTTGTTATTTTTAGTAAGCAATAAATCGGAAGGGAGTTTCACTGGTGGGAAGTGCGCGAAAAGAAACTGTTAGAGCAGAAATGGCGGTTGTATTTAACTAGTTCAAGAGTAAAACGGTGAGACCTAGTTGCCAATCTAGTAGCACGCTTAAGTTCATATAGCCATGAGAACAGGAAAAGAAGCTCGTCAGAGCAATTGCCATGAAAATATTTGTAGAAAAGTCAGAGGGAAGCCACGTCACGTCGGTGAGAATGTGACTGGAGACGAGATGCCAGGTCAGGACTGATTGTATTGCAGACCCTTCTTTGTATTTTGTCAAGAATCTCGAGATGCACAGTAAGAGCATGTAACCAGATATGGCAACGGTATTCAATACACGGACGAATGGTAGATTTATACAATATGGATTCTGACGAGAAAAATGTTCCGTGTAGCAGATGTAACAATTGACACGATATATAGTCGCTCCACTTGATTTTCCAAGCCCTCTTTCCTTGCTATATGCCCCAGAAGTTAGTTTTCTTAATTGAATAAGAGTCAGGTATTTTGTGAACAATGGCAGATGGTATGAATGAGTTGATTATACTACCCCAGTAGGAGTCGCTCTTGATAACATTTCTTGTAAATAGACTAATGAACGCCCTGTAACCTTACGTTCATAAACACCACGAGGTAATTTAGAAGAAATCTAACTAGTGGGAAAGTTTCCATTACATTAAGATGCAGCAAGTAAACAATCAACCTTTAGTCCTTTTCTCTAATCACTGAACGGCATTCGCATCTAGAAACGTTATGAATATTTTGGCTTTTGTCTACATGGGAAACATATTAAATAAGTGGTGACATGATAGATAACAAGGAAACATGAGAAATACTGTAAAAATTCTTAGCAAATTTGTGATGAAATAAAAAAAAAAAAACGCTTTTCTTGGAAGCTGGAGGATTTTGAAGTGGCGATGGTCCCCAATTGGAAGGCGAAAAAGAAATGCCGAATAAATAAATTAACAGCATTTAGAGAAGAGAATGGAGTGGAAGAAGGAAACGAAGAAGATGTGATTAAATATTTTATAAAAAATAGAAAAGAGCATAAATGCGAATGGTAGATAAAAATTAATGTAAAGAGAGATAGAAAGAAAATAATCACAAGAAAAAAAAACGAAAAATTCTAAATAAACGTAGATAGATAGATAGATAGATAGATAGATAGATAGGTTGCGGTAAAATATACATCAAATATAAATCGGAATCCGACCGAATAATAAGATAAAGAACAAATAGGAAACGCTTATGTATCTAACATGTGTCTTTTTTATTAAAATTTCATCAGAGAATGAAATATGGAGAAAAAGAAAAAATAAATAAATTTTGGTATTTTTACTTTCGTGTTGTTTTATTTTCATTGGTTAATCATGTTTCACGTGCATTCGACTTGTTAAACAAACGTTAGTAAAATATTTGGCGCGTTCCGAAATCAAGGAGAGACAACGCGTCCTTTCCAAGTTCCAAGAGATCAACGGGTTTTAAGCCCAACTGAAAAAACGTAAATATCGCTTTCTGTATTTAAGTTTATAATATTTCTAGGTTGTCTATGTGAGATTCAGATGAGGATGTATATTCGTAAGTGTGTGCGTGCGTGCGTGTGATACATAGATAGATAGATCGATAGATCGATAGATAGATGTGTATAACGATGCCAGAGAAATATAGAAATTTAATAGTTCTTCGATCAGTTCAATGCCCTCATGGAAATAGAATGATCTTCAAGCTAGAAAAACTTGACACGAAAATCAGCATTCGAAATTTCACATGACCTTATCATTAGCCGTAATGTAGAGTAGCGAAACCTTCAGCTACCAAGTAATATTACTCTATCGTTCTCTATTATGTATCAAATACAAACATCAACCCAGCAGAAGACTGGATTTAAGAATACTGTCTGGCCAAGGCGTAGTAATCTCTTTCATCAAAGCCTAAACACCAGCAACACTGACTATTAAGGTCGCCGTACGAATCTGAAATGTTTTGTTCGAAACAGCTGTCATAATAGATTGAAAGTCTATCTTAATCTCATCGACAGGTCCTAAAGCTTCTTCGATGGCCACGATGCGCGCATAGATAACTTACCAAAAATAAACTTGTCACGCAAGAAAAATATCTCCATTTTATTCTTTCTTTTATTTGATGCATACACATTAATGCATTATTTACACGATTGACAGTGATTCATTGAACATGGCCTGGACGATGCTCTCGCAAGCCACTAAAATGAGATTAAGCTTTCAAGAATAGATAAGGAAAGGAAAAGCGACAAAGAGGAGAGAGAAAGAGATAAAGAAAACGATGAAGCTTTTTTTTAATAGACTTGAAGTATATAAAAAAATGCTAGAAAGTAAGCAACCCCTGGGGAGGCAAAAAACCTTGTTGGATTTCATCGTTTTCAATTTCAAATTTACAATCTTATGGGACCGGTTAAATTCCGACCATAGAACTAGCCTAATGTAATTTTTAATACTATTGTTCATGAAATAAAAGGTCTAAGAACCACTCAGGGTAGAGTTACTGAGTGTCTCATGCAAAATTCCAGTGGCGCATAATATATTAAGAAAGAGGAACATTTTCTTAGAATCACAGAACAAAGTGCTAAAAACCAGCTTACAAGGAGGGAATTAAGAGGTGCATAACTTAAAGATGTATGGATAGATAACGGTTGACTCTAGACTTGGTGATTTTAAGATTCTAGTTATCGGAAAAGCATCCTTTCGCGATTCTGTTCCATATTTTGCGATTATGGAAATACGTTAAAAGTTAATGTTAAAAAGTGATTTTCAATATTTTATTGAACTCTGGTCTTGTGGCCGAAGACAGAAAGAATACGGCGAGTTAACTGTCCAAGTGTAAAGCCATTGAGATTTGCTTATCATGAAAATGAATATCCAAAATTCTGATCTTTTATCTAACATTGAACACCGACCATTGGCACTTTGGGAATATACAAAGTTATTTTGATATTTATGAAGCTGAACCTTAGTAAAACCCAAATTCATTTGAAAAATAATGAGAGGATCTGTTTTTACCGGAGGTTAAATCATGTGGGGCGGGGGGCGGTTGCGTAATGGATAGCTAGCTGCTCGGGATTAAGAACCGAGTTCGAATTTCAGTTTGGTTCGTTGCATCCGCCTACCCGCAAATACCCTTCAGCCAGTGCCATGCGTGATACGCGCTTAGACGATCATGTAGATTTTTTTCCGCAGTAGGTTGCCATTTCTGCGTTAGACCAGTTTCCATCCAAGGCTATAGAACCCAGTCTATCATACTATTTACCCATAGCTGGGGAGAGAAGAAGCGGATTCATACCTTTCCCAAGGGTATTAGCACGTATGTGATTCGACTGGAATTCGAACTTGGCTCTCCGATTCCGCAGTCCGAACCGCTGTCCATTACACCGTGCCCCCTCTTCTTCTCCCACCAGCATGGCACATAACTGACTGACTCTTAGGAAAGGTATAAATCTATCTCTTTCCCAATACCAGTTAAATAGTAGGATTTGTATTTGAAAAATAAAACATTGTAATATTTTATTTTAGTATATTTTCACTTGCAAGTATACGTGTTTGTATTACCTTGGCAGAAATATAACATGTAGCCAAAGTCGCTTCATTTTTTATCTGTTGATGCCAGTGGTCTTCGAAACCATATAGAATGCGCAAGGGTTTGAATGCACATTTCTAAGACAGACTCACCTGGGAAAAAATGGCGAAGTACAGTGTCAACTTGTGTTTTGCTTTGTACAAAGCTAAACTTTGTGAATATCTACTTTAACTGAAATTTTTGACATTGGAGTGAACTCTGTTAAAAACAAAATAGGCACGAAATATACGTTTCAAATAAAGAATTTTCCAATAACTTGGACCGATTTTAAATGTGAATTAACTTTAAGCGTCTAATGATTTTTTTTTCTTTCAGTTTTAACAACATAAGTCTTTGGCAATTTCAACCCTGGAAAGATTAAGAATCAAACAACGTGTTAAAATTTCAAGAGTGCAACTGAAAAAATTGTTCGTAAATTCAAACAAACTGAATCGGTGGCAGATGTGAAAACATCATTGTGTGCTCGTTTACGCCGTTCAGCTGAAAACATTGCTGCAGTGCACTAGAATGTGGCTGAAAATCCAGACCCCACTATTCGTCATCGCGCACAGGAATTGAACTTCTCCACAACAACGTTACATTGTTTCCAGTTGCATTCTCAGTTGGTCGATTATGTTGATCAAAAAATCGCAAATTGCGAGAAATGCATTTCTGTTTGAACGTCCATTTTTGTAATAGGCTTCGATAACACGCTGATTGTTAATCTTTCCATGGTTGAAATTGCCAATGACTAAAGTTGTTAAATCTGAATGAAAAAAATCATTAGACGCTTAAACTTAATTCACATTTAAAGTCGGTACAAGACCCTTTATAAAAACCGAAACTTTTTAGTTTGGTTTATTTTATTTTATTCATTTATTTATTTATTTATTTGATTTTTCTTAAATTTAATCTGATCTTTAAAACCTACCCAGAAAAATGTAATCGGGTATTATTTAGCTAAAACTATAATTTTAAATTTCATTTAAATTATCGAATTCGAACAATCCTTTTCCTGTTGTCGGATGTTTTCATATCACTAAAAACAACACGACTTTCGCCCTATTCACATTTGCAGCCGAAAAATAAAAACAGATTCTGTTAAATGACAACAGCAGACGAGTGTTGATAGCAACTCAATGATTTCCTCGTTGACTTCCCGTCACTTAACAGCGCCACCTATTGGTCGCAGTGAACCCAAAAGATTTGGTGGGCGCCCCCATGCCCTCGAGATTACGTATGCCATTCGCTACGGGTCGGTTCGGTTCAGTATGGCATTTAACAGAAGTAGATCTAGTGTGTCTAAGGATTTGCCTTGTTCTTTAAGAAGAGAACGTTGATGAGGAGTAAGGATTCATATTTATTGACAAGAGAACAACTTGAGACCAATTTCCTCTCTTTTCCCCCTCAGTTAGTATTTTGAGGTCGGCTTAAAAATATCGGTACGCTACAATAAATAAATGAAGCAACAAGGATTTTTAAATAGCAAATGCTCCCCCCAGCTTATTTCCCTTTGTGTTTCTCTAAAAAAAATTTTAATCATTTAACCCCAATCAAGGCAATAAAACCACTAAGATGCAAAGTGTTACTAAGTGAAGTTACTAGAGAATATGAGAAAAAAATTGTTAAGGAGAAAGAACAACCAAAAGAACCAAAATTAAGAAGACATAAGATAACGATTGACATTGCATTTAAATTTTTCAAGATCAAAGTTGACTGGGGGGGGGGCAGGAAACCGGGCGAGAGTTCCACAAACGAGAAATGCGATAGAAGAAACTGTCAGCATAGAACTTACGGTTAAATCTGCCATTGTAACTGTAACTGAGAGCTTACCGTCAATCTACTATTGTGCTTAAATTCATAAAGTCTAGGTGTCATAGAGGAAAGTTCATCAGAACAATTACCATGAAAGTATTTATAGAAACGGTACAGAGAAGATATTTTACGGCGAATGGGAAAGTGACTGAAGGCGAGATGTCAGGTCAGGACCAATAACATTGCAGAATCTTCTTTGGATTTTATCAATAATCTCTAATGCTTGAGTATCGCCATATTGTAAAAAGAAAATATGCTAGGATCATAAACATGAACTTAAATGAACGGCTCCCATTCAGTGGCGTAGTGTGGGTTGCCAACACACAAGACAAGCATTGCGTCCTCTAACTCGTTAACATTCACACTTTATCCGTCCAGTATTGCACAACTCAAGCATATTTATTGTATTCTAAGAAAATACTGATGTAATTAAAGTAAAATGTTTTAGTATCAATAAAATTAAATTTTTAGTATGTGCGAATGTTGTAGCAGACATCGGTGCAAAAATTGGAATCAGAGAGCCAAGATCAAATTCAAGGCTAATATGTTGCATTCACTTTCGCAGAAATGATATTGGAAAAGATGTGAATATGTTTTTTTTTCCTTCTAGCACCGAGTTCCTAGAAGGGAGTTCCGCAAGTGAAAAGTACAAGAAAAGAAACTCTCAACATAGAACTTACGGTTTGATCTAGCCAGCTCAACTGTAAATTGATGAGATCTAGACGCCAGTCTAGTATTGCGCTTAAATTCAAAAAGTCTAGGTACAATAGTGAAGAGCTCATCCGAACAATTACCATGAAAGTATCTCTCGAAAAGAATTCACATGGAAAAGACACGACTGAATTAGAAGACAATTGAATTCCAATTTGGCAACATCCGAGTAGAAATTCATCAAACGAAATAAAAGATCAAAATTTGATTTAGTTTCATTCTGAAGTTTATCAAATTCGAACTGAGCTCAATTTCCTCCGATTTCACTACTAAACAGACTGAAGCAAATCTTCAAGTTTAAGCAAAAATATAAAACCTACTTACATGTCCATTTTCATCCAGGAGATTATTGGTAAGTTTGAGTTTATCAAAAGCGACGATTTGTTTCATCCACTGCGCTCCTTTAGCCGGAGAGTCCGGATGGACGTGAAACCGTCCCGGCATGTAGGGATCCGATTTGCCGGACACTACCCAACTGGAACTGTGAAAAGAGTATCGATATCGCTTATCATCGCAAGGTACGAAGTCCATCATCACCATGTATTCAGACAAAGGATCCATTCCGTAGAGCCGGACTTGAAACGTTGGGAACATTCGTCTGCAGAAAAGAGAGGAACAGATGAGAACATTAATAAAAAGATGAGAATATTGAGCGAATTTAGACACAAAGTTAAGCGGGCCAAGTGTAAGTGTGTTTGGTGTCCTTTCTCGCAGGAGGGAAATGTTTCATACCTTGAAAAGAATCGTTTGAGAGCTTAATTTGAATCTTAGGTTCGAACATCTATCAATGATGACACAATTACTTGAACTACCAATCTGATACTTATTATAGATGAAATGAAGATATTATATTATATGATATTATATTAAGATGACGATGGAGTAATGGATAGCGGCTCGGATTGAGGAATCGGAGAGCCGAGTTCGAATTCCAGTCGAATCCATTACATTCACTTAACGTGCTAACACCCTTGGGAAAGGCGTGAATCCTCTTCTTCTTCCTCCAGCTATGGATAAATAGCAGGGTTCTATAGCCTAGGATGGCAACTGGTCTAGGAGAAGGAAAACTCTGAATTCAAAATCTGTGTAGAGTCGTTTGGGGACTAGGTCTCTGTATTTGACCCTTGAAAAAGTGTGGTTGGTTCTGCACAAAGCCTTCATCACTATAATCAAATCATACGTGCTGGTGTCTGGCTGTCGGTTCCTTGGAACTGAGCTGCTTGACCCTCATACGTCGAATACGACGGGAGAGTATACCATATGAAGACCAGAACCAGTGCGTACTATCCCTAATCCCAGAGTTTGATTGGGGGTCTCGTACAGTGCTTTGTGAACCTTAATATCTCCTCGACATTTTCTTTTTACTACCTACATTTATATAGGGATTTTCCAAGCGTAGCTTAGATGTGGCACAAGGCCGAAAGTTTGGGGCACCCAGTGAGGATCGAACTCATTACTCAGTCGTAATTGTTCTAGCGAGACAAGATTGCTAACCATTACACCACCTCGAGGTGCCCCTACCTACATTTATATATGTTACAAATTAAACTAAGCACAACTGATAGCTAAAGGATGAAAAAAATTCGGATTTTGATGTCATTCTGTGAGGTGGGAGGTCTTTTTTGTCCAAATCCGTGAATTTGTTTCGCTCATAGTCTCGAAAAAAAAAAACACTATATAAAATTCACTATTTTTAATCAATAATGTTGAATAACGATTATAACGATTTTTCAAGAGATGCGATGCTTTTGTTTATCCCGAATTAAAAAGCAGTTTGTGATCAGCAGATAAAGATCAACGGGAGAGACAGCTGTGGGTAAAAAAAAATGTCTACAAACAAGACGACGGAGATCTTCCTTTGATATTCAGTATGTTTCTATTTGCCAATAATGATTGTAATGAGAAAAAGTACGCAGGTGTCGGCTTTAAGAATGCTTTATTCAACTGAGGATACAAGGTTCGCGTACAGTGTCCTTTTATAGAAAGGAAAAACAGAAATAGCACTCTCAGAGAGGAAAGTAACAAAACAAGGGGAGACCACTCTTGATTATTCATAAGAATGATGAGTGAGATAGAAAGACAAATGAAATGAATATAAATAACAAGAAAGTTAAAGAAAACTCGAACAAATAAAATTACATAATAATGCATGAAGTCGATGTGGTAAACAGAACGTCGGTAGATATAGTGAAGAAAATATGATTAAATTTCTAGGGCACATAATGAGGAATGAGGGCTTGGGAAATTTGATACTCACAGGTCATACTGAAGGCAAGATGATCGAGCTTGTTTAAATGGATGACAGAACAGGGTTTCGGAGAGGTTGCAAAAAGACAAAATTTACTAAGAGCTACAAAGGACAGGAAATTGGGTTGGGGAGCCATGATCGTCGACGTCCTAAATGGACACGGCGCATAGAAGGAGGAGGAGGATGCTGTGACAGAAGAGAGAGAGAGGAGTTATTTTAAGAGGCAAAAAGTCAAAGAAAAGGAATTAGATGTCGACGCGAGAAAACGAAAGCAATTTGGACAACGCACGAAAGAGAAGCGTTGTAAAACATAAGAGGGGAAATAACAAAGTTGGTCTGTCGTAAGTCAATTGTCAAGGCGTGAACCGGAAAGTGAATTCAGATTGTTTCTACGCAAGGATATGAATGTTAGCGAAAGTGTCATGTCTGACACCACCACCCTCAACCACCCACCTGCGGGCAACTGTTTGGGATCAAGCATTTCAAACAAACTAAATAAACGCATCATTACACAGTCATTCCTGCAAAGAAGACATTCGAAAGCTAAATAAAAAGTGTGTAAAGGCCTCCAAATATATATATATATATATATATATATATATATATATATATATATATATATATATATATATATGATGGACTTGTGTGTCCGTGATTATAAAACGATAAACTGTAAAGAGTGCGAAAAGTGGGTTGAATGGACTCTAAAAAGAAATGACTCGAACGTTAACTTAAAAAACGAGCCAAAAACGCACACCTGCTACTGTTTATATCATATATTAACGGGACTTCAGTAATTACGGCTGGAGATATCTGACATGACTTAAGTGTTTATGTCTTAGTTGCAAGTATAATATATATATATATGTGTGTGTGTGTGTGTGTGCGCGCGTCTGTGTGTGTGTGTGTGTGGATGTGTGCGTGTCTGTGTTCAAACCATCTATTTCAGTCACTTGCAACATACGCACACAGACATAGGTATTGTTTCCTGTCAAGCCTGTCTATGGGAGTAACTGTATTTTGCTACTAGATTGTGAACCGTAATTACAAGTGAGTAGTTTGACATGACAGGAGGCACGGTGGAGTAATGGATATCGGAGTGAAGAGTTGGAGAGCTGAGTTCAAATTCCAGTCGAATCCATTACATTCACTTACGTGCTAATACCCTTGGGGAAAGTTATGTATCCTCTTCTTCCCCCTCCCCCAGTTATGGGTAAATAGCAGGGCATCCCGGGTTCTATAGCCTTGGATGGCAACTGATCTATCGCAGAAAGAAAAGGCAACCTACCGCAGGAAAATATCTGCCTCGTCAGTCATGTATCGAAAGATACATGATTGCCTACCAGTGTATGACGCATGGCACATAACTGACTGAAATTCACTTACGTGCTAATACCCTTGGGAAAGTTATGTATCCCCTTCTCCCCCCATCTCTAGTTATGGGTAAATAGCAGGGCATCCCAGGTTCTATAGACTTAGATGACAACTGGTCTCCCGCAGAAAGAAAAGGCAACCTATCGAAAGATACATGATTGCCTGCGCGTGTATCACGCATGGCACATAACTGACTGAAATTCACTTACGTGCTAATACCCTTGGGAAAGTTATGTATCCCCCCCCCAGTTATCGGTAAATAGCAGGACAACTCGGGTTCAACTGGTCTACCGCAGAAAAAATGGCAACCTACTGCGGGAAAATATCTGCCTCGTCAGTCATGTATCTTTCGATACATGATCGCCTAAGCTTGTATCACGCATGGCACGAAAATGCTCATACCATCTTTTCTGTTTAATAATCTGGTATGGTAGTTACTTAAGAGTTTTTGTTTATTTGATTTTCAAAACAGAGCTCAGATTAATGCCCTTTGTAAGGGTGTTAATTTGAAGTGAATTTATGCGGCCTAAAGATTAGGAAATGTTAGACACGTGGGATAAATCTCATCGGCTACAACAAAAAAAAAACTATTCAAGATAAAAGAAATAACAACTACAGAAAAAAGAATTGTTATGGTCAAATTGTAAATAGCGCCAAAAGTGATATAAATAACGAAACAAACTTTACAAAAAATAATCATGATTCTTAATCATTAAAATGAAAATACAGTTCATGTTATCGTCATTTTATATAATATATTCATTTATATACTAAGCGTAGTTTAGATGTGGCACAAAGCCGAAAGTATGGGACACCTAGTGAGGATCGAAATCACTTTTCAGTCGTAAGTGATCAGGCGAGACAAACTTGCTAACCATTACACCACGCCGAGGTGCCCTCATTTATATATTTATAATATTTGAAATTTAGAGGTGATATTATTTTAATTATTTTTACTACTATCTCCATCTTTCTTTTTTTTTTTTTTTTTTTTTTTTTTTAAAATAAAGGTTTGGCAGCTATGTTCGCCGGCCTCTCTAGAATGCATGCCGGAAACAGAAAACTTTGAATTTCAGTGATTTTTTTTCTCCTACTTTTCGTCTCTCCACATCAAACTATTCACCAATCGAGACACCAAAGATTTGGTATATAGTCAATTTTTTTTTTTTTTTTTTCATTTTTGGTTCAAACCGAGCAGAATGAGGATACTCGTTCAAAAGATCCCTGGAATGACGGCAATACTTTATGTTAAAATATAAAGTAAGAGATGGAAAGGTAAGATAATGTGGTTTACCCTAAGAATCATTAATGGAACTAAAGAATTTTAACTGGTTTTCTAGAAATGGGAGTTATTGATCATTCTTTGCTTCTGATACAAACATTCCAAGAAAATAACAAATCATAAATAGCTGTCTATATTTCCATTAAACATGGCACGTGGGACTAGAACAGTTTATCCCAGTGAGCGAAATAAAGGGTTTAATTCGACATTCCAACCACCTGAAGAAGGCCGGAGCGTACAACGGTCGAAACGTTGTAATAAATATGGCGACTATGATGAGGACAATAGTCCGAATAGTGCAAATAAATAAATAAATAAATAATAATAATAATAATAAGAAGAAGAAGAAGAAGAAGAAAAGGTTCTGATAGACTATGGATAAATAGCAGGACAAACCGTGTTCTGTACCCATTGATGGCAACTGGTCTGCCGTAGAAAGAAATGGCAAACCTACCGCAGGAAAAATCTGCATCGTCAGTCATGTTTCGAAAGATACATGATCGCCTAAGTGTGTATCATGTATGTCACATAACGGACTGATCACTAAACCATTATCATTTACGCCTCTCACCCCAACAAAAAAAAATTATTACAATCTAAAAATATTATGACTTTAAATAACCTGAAAGGGGTTGCTAAGCCGTAGAAAACGAATCAGTCAGAATATCATACTTTAAATATTACGCTATTCTTCCGTGTACCGGATGTACTTTTTGGGTGGAAATTTGAGGTAAAAATCTGTTTGCATCCTATACATTGAATACACGAATAATACACGTGTGTGTGTGTGTGTGAGAGAGAGAGAGAGAAAGATACACAAGCCCTGGGCAAATGTATTTCGGAGAGTCAATCAGAAGAAAAAGAAAAAAAAATTGGACTATGATTCTTCACTTCACTTATCCTTTGACATCATTCCAAATCTTTGTGGCACCATTGAGACCACTTTTCTCAATTCCACTTTATTCTTCGTCGCTTTCTGAAACTCTCTGTCCACTCCCATGTTTTTCTCTTTCTCGACTGCGGGTTCATATAAATGTTTCTTCCGAGGTGGATTTTACAAGTACTGATGAACGACAGACGTGGCTGTAAAATCATAGCTTCCATTTTTATTTTACAGTCATAGGTATCACATAAATTTAAGTGGTTTTATGAGAAGAATTCACTGAAAGTTTAAGCAGAAAATCAAAAACGTATTGTCAGTGGTCAGGAATTAATTGAAAACGATATTGTCAGAAAGTTGGATATTGCGTGTAAAATTTTAAGGAGATGAAAACGATTTTATGCATTTTTATGGGTGCATAAAAGACATTCTTTTCACTTTATTGCCTTGGTCACAGAAAAACGTCAAACTTTCAAGAATTCTGACTGGCTGTAAGAGTCATCAACATTGTTTAATCACTTATTTTATTTATTATTTTTGTACGGGCAGAGATTAGGTATATAAACAACTGCCAAAAATCTTTGCTACAGCGGATTTGGAAGACATTTTTCAGTGACCAAATAAATAAACACGAGTACCGATTGACCTCGTTTATCTGCTCTCTGTTTAGATTGAAGCTATAAAAATCAAGTTGTCACGAAATAATTATACTTTCATTTCTGTATTTTCTCTGTATTTCTCTTTCCACCTTCCTTGAAATATTTAAGTCTCTTATTAACTCTTCAGACCAATTGAAAATGATTGTGCAAATGTTTCCTTCAAATCTCTTAAATATGGTTTATAAAGTCATAGAGATTTAAAAAAACATGTCGACCTAGTGGTCAAATTTATGAACGTGCCAAAGAAGTTGAAAAAAGATTTAAATATTACTTTAGAATATATTTTACATACTGTTTTATACATTTTAATTAATCTTCGTATTTCTTTAGAAATAATATACTGACTTAATCACAACTTCTTGGGGTCGACAAATCCATCAGCAAATTCAACTCAATGTCATACTGGATTTTGGCGCCAACCTAATGGTATATCTGTAAGTAGTCCACTAGCAAAGAAAAATGTCTTTTAGTCGAGCAGAGGCACACAAAGCTAGTCGACAACTGAATACTCATTTTATACTACTGCTTAAAACAGTTTTCGAACTGTTTAATCAGCAAGATCTAAAACTAGTCTGCTACTAAAAAACGTACATTTCTATCCGTATTTATCTAAGCATCAAGGGGCCCTTCGAATTGGTTAGCTAACTATCCTAGCTATATCTATTACGACTTAGTAGTGAGTTTGATCCTCATTGGGTAGTCCATACTTACGGCATTGTACCACACCTAAGCAATGCTTAGTAAATCACTTGGCGACGGTGTAACGATTAGCAAGTTTGTCTCGCTAAAGCAATTAAGATTGAGTAGTGAGTTCGATCCTCAATGGGTACTCCATACTTACGGCATTGTACCACACCTAAGCTATGCTTGGTAAATCACTTGGGGGCGGTGTAATGATTGGCAAGCTTGTCTCGCTAGAGCAATTAAGACTGAGTAGTAAGTTCGGTGCCCAACATTTTCGGCTTGGGCCACATCTAAGCTACGCTGAGACAACCAGGTCACTTTGACACTTGTATACTAGATCAATTACGACTGAGTTCGATTCTCATTAGGTGCTCCTTAATCTCAACCTTTTGCCACATTAAAACTATGCATAAGAAATCAGTATTCTAGCATCAAATGCTTTCTAAACAATTCTCATCTTGTAAAACTCTCAAAGACCTGAACGACCCCCCAAATTTATCAGATGCAGTGAACGTAAGTGGAACATAATTTCTTGTAAAAACTAAAAAAATAATGATACTAGCCAGAATAATCCACGGATTAATGAAAAGCATTTAAGAGTGCATTAAACAATATTTACAGAAGATTATCTAGTAGATTATCTGATAATATTATGGATTAAAAGTGCCAAATTTGCTTATTGAGTTTAGAATTCGCCTGGATCATATTGTAACACCCTCACCAGTCGTCCAAGACTTCCATCACTGCGGCTGGTCGCTGAAGTGACCGCCTTAATCCTGAGCTAGCCATATCCCACGTTGTGATTTAAGGTTGATCATAAGGCAGCCAAGATCGAATCGTCGCAGGTATCTTTGTGTTGAGCTTGTCCAAGCAGGGCAATGACGTACAGGAAAAGGATAACACTCAAATAAATTGAACAAAAGTAAATACTGTTTTTAATCAATCCTTCGTACAATAATTGGTTTATATCAGAGTTCGCATGCAATTAATTATCAGCCCAGCCCGCGTCTAAATCGGAAGTGATACTATAATGGCAAAAATTTGGTTTGCTGTTGTTGGTAAAATTTGGCACCAGGCTGAAGTCCGAGGCTTCTCTTCGGCGGGCAATCACGTGGGGTGTATCACGACTGATGGCTGGGACAAGCTCTCTGCCGTCTCGTCCGACTCGTCTGCTACTGGCGAATTCGCTTCGCCCATTCGTATTTATCGACATAATTTTGGGAAATTCCCTTCTTCCAGTCTCTCATATAATTTCTTTTCCTTTTTATGTGCCATGTCCTTTCAGAAAAGTGTTATTTGCTGAGAGAACATGATACTATTTGTCGCTGCCGCGGTAAAACGGAAGAAAGTTTTGTTAGTACATAAGAAAGTGTTATGTGATAAGAGATATTGAAACGAGAAAATTTAATACCAAAAACCCGTGGGAAGAACTGAGGATTTAATTCACATATAAACGACTTGAATTGTATGTCGAGCAGTTTGAACAATGGAAGAGTGACCCAAACTTAAGGGGCAATATTGATTGACACACAGCTGCAAATGAAAGCTGTAAAGCGAAAACTTTATTTTCGTAAACAACGAATTTGGAGTTAGTTTTTCTGGTCGAAAGTTGATTAGAGACAGGAGCTGGGATGGATAAGCCACCCAAGCTTAGAGAGGAGGTTTAGTGAAAAGTAATGAAAGATGCTAAGGATAACATGGGCCGAGCGTATGAACAAAGATAAATGCTTAGAGAGATTGCAAACAAGGAAGGGGCTTATACTTAAAATCAAGAAGAGACAACTAAAGTCTCTGGGACGTATAATGAGGAAACGAGGGCCTGGAGAATCAGATACTTACGGGTCGAATAGAGGGGAAAGACAGACAAGGGGAAAAATTGCAGGACACACCTGGCAGGCTTAAGCAAGTGGATGATAGAACGTGGTCTGTGGGAGGGAACAATTCAAGTCTTTTATGTGTGAATTAAATCCTCAGTTCTTCCCACGGGTTTTTGGTATTAACCCTTCTTGTTTAAATGTCTCTCAGCACATAACACTTTTAACAAAAACTTTCTTCCTTTTTTACGCGGCAGCAACAAATAGTATCACAATATAAATAAAACATTTTCTTTTTAATCAGCTTCGTTTATATCTAGATTGTCACTTGGGCCTTGTTAAGGGGTCATTGTAAAAAACAATATAGTCAGATTTGGTTAGAACAAATGACTGAAAATTGAAGGCTTCAGTTCTAAAAGACATGTATTTCAGTCTTTTGGCTATATTTCTGAGATGAGATATTGTAACTATTTACACTACTGACATCGTTGTCCTAAACTTTATTGCCATATTTACGACGTTTCGGCCGTTGTATGTTCCGGCCTTCTTCAGGGGATATTCGTTGGAATTTCGAACCGAACCTTTTATTTCAGTCTTGTTGTTTTGTGGAATACCACAATAATTCCTATGCATTGAGATTAAAATCTTGAATGGCGTCGTTCCTTTCATTGGTTGTCTGCATCGAGATAATCACTTTCAACAATAAATTTCCTTTGATTAGTTTTACTGAAAAATAACACTTGGTTAAACTTTTCTTTTAATGTGTTTGTAAAATCCTTAATATCTTTACCTTATAAGGATTAGTCGTATGCCACTGAACCGAAACTGTTTCTGTTGTATGTACTTTGTCTCCCAGATGTCAATGGGGTGTTGGGGGTGGGGGAGAAAGTGATCGCCCCACTTCTGCCTCCGACACGCTTAGAATATACCGAATTGACCACATATTTGTTAAACAAAAAGCCCCCTCTACTTGTTGAACCGATGTGGAGCCCCCTAAAAACGTGGCTGAAATGCCGGTTTCAATTAGGAAGAACTGTCTGGTTAGGAGACGTAAGACTTCTTGCAAATGGGTTGATGTCACACATTATCACATGTTTAGGTGTCAAATATGACATTCAGACCGTCGCTACTGATTTGGGTCAAAGATATGATGAGGTATTAGATAAGGAAGGGGAAAAATAGAAAAAAGGTTGAAAGAGTTTAAAGGGGTGGAGAAACAAAGAATAAAAGAGAAAGAAAAACCAAAGAGAGAGAGAGAGAGAGAGAGAGAGACAGAAGAAAAGTAAAATAGAGAAAATTATAATGTAGCAGAATAAAATTGTGAGATTTTAAAAGAACAAAGGATCTGAATCTGAACGTTGCTTATAGCTAATCTTTTATATATATATATATATATATATATATATATATATATATATATATATATATATATGAAGAAAAATTTTGAAAAAACAAACAAAAAATCCTTAAATGTTGTTTAAAAATGAATGAAATGTCGACGTCTGACGTTTCGGTTTAATAAACCTTTTCAAGACAATATTCATTAAAATACAATTCAGTTCAATATGACAAATACGATGGACATAAAACACAAGTCTTATCCAAAACAGATAACTGAAAATTTTTAAAATGATCAGCCTTCCGTCTAACATGGTCACGCCGTCGTCACATGAGCGACGCTTTCAAAACGTATTCCTAAAAGTTTGTGATTATTTTGAAATGAAAAAGAAAATGAAAAGAATTCTATTAGGTTCTAAAATATTTATGTGTATGCTTGTCGAGCATCAATCTCGCTAAAAAAGGGGAAATATTAAAGAAACCAGGTCTAGTATTCATTGTGCGTGGGATGGATATTATACCTGCTTCATAAATCCTCCTGTTATCTGTTCTGGATAAGACTTGTGTTTTTATGTCCATCGTATTTGTCAAATTGAACTGAATTGTATTTTAATGAATATTGTCTTGAAAAAGGTTTATTAAACCGAAACGTCAGACGTCGACATTTCATTCATTTTAAACAACATTTAAGGATTTTTGTTTGTTTTTTCAAAATTTTTCTTCATTCTGTCGGATTTATATCCATTTACACTTTTATATATATATATATATATATATATATATATATATATATATATATATATAAAACAAGGAAAACTATTAGCCGACGCGTTTCGTTCAATCCGTCAACACAAAAACAAAACAATATTTCCACACGTGACAGTACTTGACGTAATTTTCAGTTGACAATACGAATATAATAGCGTTTTCTAAATTCTTCCAGTTGCTAAGGACATTCTGTTTTGTTATTATTAGTTATTTTGTTTTAATGAATTCATTTCGTTTTTGCTTTAAAAAAATCCATGTTGGACGAAACTCGGCTAATATTACAGTTTTCCTATTGTCTTTAAAATTTATAAATATTGTCTTTTTCTACAGGTTAACTCTGACAAATTTTTCATATATATCATATATATATATATATAGATAGATACATTAAAAATTCCGTCGGTAAATAATCCAAGTAGATCCTATTAATATAAAATATTAAAACTGATTCACAAAAGAGAGCTCAATATAATTTTCATTATACAGCATATATGTGAATTACAGTTAATGATATCTAAACAAGCTATTTTATTTATGATAGCTATTTTTTTCCTTCAAGCAAACTTTGCTTGGAGGAAAAAATAGCTATCATTAACTTCCCAGACCAAAATAAATTATTAAATAAAAGATCCGGGCTCATCTCAAAATCAGACATGAAAACAAATTTTTACTACGTTACTTAAAAATCGAAAACTGAAAAAAAGAAAATAAAACAAAATAAAATAAACAAATAAGCAAAATGCCAGTAAAATAAGTAAAATAAATTAATGGAAACAAATTACCAAATCATACCAGTTAGAATAGATGAAATAGAATAAATAAATAAAAAATAAAAACAAAATCAACACAAATAAATAAAGTAAATAATAAACAAATTAACAAACCATTATGACCAAAATATTAGACTATAAAAATCAAATCAAGAATCGGACGAAAAACATAGCTATAAATGTTATATTACGATAAAAAATACTACGTTACTTAAAAATCGAAAACCGAAAAGAGTAAATAAAAATATACAGAATAATAAATAAATACTAAAAACAAGTAAAATAAATCAATCTAAATTCATCCAAATAAATAAACAAAAAAAACAACCCATCCCGATAAATTAACCGTTAGAAAAACCAAATAAAGATAATCAATCCAAATAAATACATGAAGTCATAAACAAATTAAAAACTGCTCCTGCCAAACTAATAGTTCGAATAAACTACAATAATCAACCACAAAATTGAATAAATAGCTTTAATTATCTTCCCAAACCAAAACAAAATTATTAAATAAGCGATATAAAAAAATTTTTACTACGTTAATAAAAAAGCACCGATTAAAATAAAAATAAAAAAATAAATATACAAGATAAGAAATGAAAATAAAAAATAAAAATAAATAAAGACAAGCAAATAATTTGACCCAAATAAATAAACAAATAAACGACTTCTGGTAAAATCACCGCCAAAATAGACGACCCACAATGCACCATTGACCCGTATATATAAATAACCGATAAAAATAACAGCACTCGTGGCCTGACGATTTCGTCTAGCATGAAACAGACTGTCGCCTCTAAGTGTTGACTTCTATGTTCACTTTTATATTTACACACGCTCTATCTCTGATATTGAGCACTTTATCTTATAAATATAGCACACCTTAAGACTACATATATATATATATATATATATATATATATATATATATATATATATATCCTGATTTATTTTGAAATAATGATTATAACGATATAGGTCTCCATACTTATTCGCTTCTTTCCAATAACCAACTTTCATTGAATTTCATGTATTCTACACTAGCACCTGTCCACAAGCACATTATTTTCAAAGGTTTTAGTCAAATTTATTATTTATATTACCAACCGTTTACTTTATTCCATACAAAGTTAAATACTTAAAAACTACTGGGTGATTGTATCAGAGAAATATTTTGTGAATTTGACGCGTAGTCAGTATGCTAGTAAACGAAGTCTGATTTTCATCGAATGCCGTCGATTACGGCCCTGTGCCAATTGTTTTTTTTTTTTTTTTTTCTAGTCAGCTCAGCCACAGCAAGGTGATAATGCAACTATGACGCAAGAGGCAACTGAGAGTGAAAAAGAATAAGAAGACTTTAGACGAAACCGGAAACTCAATCCTAAATAAGAAACAAGGGATAAACTTCTATTTCTGTTCAAAAGATCAAGTAGGTGTGTGAACCGGACGATAGGCGAATCTATCTACACCTAAATAAATGTTAGTAAATACTAAAGGCACATACTTTAACTTCTCGTACATCCTAAAATCTGGCGAGTACTAGAAGCACTGATTGAAAAAAAGACAAATGTTTACCATTTGTTATTACGCCATTTTGATTTCTGAAAAACAGAAACTTATAACGAAAAATATTGGATATTTCCGTTCAGTTATTTATTCAAATCAATTAGAAGAGAATACTTTTAGGATAAAAACATTTTTATTTAGTTTTTTTTATTATTATTATTTTCATTTATTTTGCAGCTGAAGCGATTCCATGTACATTGCATTGATTTCAAGTGAAAAAGAACTGTTCATTCTGTCGAAGATCTTGTCTATAAAAAAT
This sequence comes from Acanthosepion pharaonis, assembly GCA_903632075.3. Lineage (NCBI taxonomy): Eukaryota > Metazoa > Mollusca > Cephalopoda > Sepiida > Sepiidae > Acanthosepion > Acanthosepion pharaonis. Next base: position 1,076,808 of record CAHIKZ030000012.1, on the reverse strand, counting down.
ATGTCCAGTACCCGGCAAGGAAATAACAGGAAAGAGAACTCATTGAATCGGCAGAGTTCAATTAAATATTCGTCTTGAATTAATACAAATAATAATGTCAATAATAGAATACATAGCACACGCAGTAAAATTCGATCCTTTCTCTAAACATTGGACACAATTTGAAAATGTGGAAAATCTGTCATCGCCAACAACGCCGGGCAAACTACTTTGGACCCTGTCAAGGATATAAAGGGGCATCTCCAACTAAGATACCGCAACTATACTACATTTTTGATCAGATCTGATACTTCATTCTTCGGCCATGCTTATATATATATATAAATATATATATATATAAATCCTATTAATATAAAATATTAAAACTGATCCACAAAAGAGAGCTCAATATAATTTTTATTATACAGCATATATGTGAATTACAGTTAATGATATTCAAACAATTTCCCCGGACTTATCAATGCAAGACTAGTAAATGTATTTACATTGATAAGTTCAGGAAAAACTGCTTTCCCATCGACGAAATGATCATCTGCATGAGGTAAATTGTTTGGATATCATTAACACACACACACACACACACACACACACACATATATATATATATATATATATATATATATATATATATACTGATTTATTTTGAAATAATGATTATAACGATATAGATCTCTGTACTTATTCGCTTCTTACCAAAAGAGAGCTCAATATAATTTTTATATATATGTGAATTACAATTAATGAGATCAAACAATTTACCTCATACAGATCATCATTGTGTCCATGGTAAAGTAGATTTTTCCCCTGGACTTATCAATGCAAATACATTTACTAAAAGCTTAGTAAATGTATTTGCATTGATAAGTCCAGGGAAAAACTACTTTCCCATGGAGGAAATGATCATCTGCATGAGATAAAACATGGCCGACGAATGAAGTACATTAACACGATGCAAAAATGAATCAATTTCATATTGATGAACATGGCCAATTCTGGACTCACAATTTAAAATGCCTCATATTTCAGAAATTTTTGTCTTAACCGAACTCTCTCTTAATTTTCTAAGCTAAAATGTCTGCTTTAAAAATTTTAAAATCAAAGTCTATTCATTCTCTAACTTTTACCCACAAAATGTATGTTTTAGCTTCCCTTTAAACAAACTTAAACTCGCGAGGAAGGGGAAAATCATAAAAGCCTTTCCATATTTACATCCTTGATGAAAAAAAATAAATGCTGCAAATAAAAATAAAAATATATAAAAAAAAAAAAAAAGTTTTCAACACATTATTTCATTAAAAATGAAATCTGGTTTAAACACGTTATTTTCGCCAAAGACGGAAAATGCCAAACTGCAAAGAATATTGGCAATTTCCCATTGACCAACCCGCGCCTAGCTTCTTTTTGGTGAACGATTTGCTGTGGTCTCCATGGCCGGTTCTTTCCTTCAAGATATCACTAATGTCAGTGCCAGACGTTTCAGCATTTGGGATGAATTTGTTGTAGGAAGGTATAGAGGACTGATGGGATGGCAATGGCATCAGAGAAGGGTGGGATCTTTGGAGCGGAGGATAAATACTGGGGCTGGAATTCAATAGTTTATCTTTGACATCATCCTTATCGAAACAGATTTCAACCCTCTACCTATACAGCCTCCATCCCATCGCTCGATATGCTGGATTGTTGTTTGGCTTCTTTATTTATTGCTATTACTTATTTACGAAAGCCTTAATGGTGCTTCTGTTAAACATATCGTTTCTCCACTGGTCTTGTTTCGACATAACACACACATTGGCAAATGTGGTTGAGACGCTGTGAATAGGATTGACGAATAAACTCTTAAATTCCATCGGTTAGAATTGGAACCATTTTTTTTTCATTATTTTTTTGCAACATTTCCGCTTCTATATATTCTTCATTAGATATTCTTACATTGTCCAGAGTCCCAAGATTAAGCGTTTTTCACAACTCCATTTTATTCTATTAAGTTTTTGATATGATTAATATATTTCGCCAGATGTCTTCATCAGGGGAATGCTGTATCCAGTAGTCTTTAGTAGTTAGTACTTTTAGTAATCATTGACACTGTTCCTTTTGCGAAAGGCATGAATTGGATCCTCCCTAATATAAAGTGTCATCGCAAATAAATAAATCCTATACCTGGTATACTGCGTCAATGAAGAATCAATAAAAGGGTCATTCGCTGAACTCTATTCCCCAAATTATTCATGTCGGAGAAAAATCACGTAAGTAAGGCATGAACAGGATTGTACCCACTTCAGTCTTAAGACTGACTCTCAGATGAGCATTACGCCCGTCATGCCAAATTCGATCTGAAAAGTTATTAAATGCCCGGATAATAGCAAGAAAAAGAATATTCGCCGACTAAAAGTTTAATCGCTTACAAATAATTGCCCATTTTTTTTTAATGTGACACTTTCCAGCCATGCTGTTGTGCTCTCAATGAGCTTCTTCCTTTGAAAATTTATTATCAGGACTCAAATTCGCCTCAGATCTCAAACGGAACTCTTATATACGATCAAAGGAGGTACAATGGAGTAATGGATTCAAATTCGCCTCAGATCTCAAACGGAACTCTTATATACGATCAAAGGAGGTACAATGGAGTAATGGATTCAAATTCGCCTCAGATCTCAAACGGAACTCATATATACGATCAAAGGAGGCACAGTGGAGTAATGGATAGCGGCTCGGATTGATGAATCGGAGAGCTGAGTTCGAATTCCAGTCGAATTTATTACATTCACTTACGTGCTAATACCCTTGGAAAGGTATGAATTCTCTTCTTCACCCCCCACAAACTATGAATAAATAGCAGGACCGGCCGGGTGGATGGCAATTCGTCTATCGCAGAACGAAATGGCAACCTACTGCGAGAAAAAATCTGCCTCGTTAGATACATGATTGCCTAAGCGTGTATCACGCATGGCACATAACTGACTGATATACGACCAAAGCGTTCTTTACTTAAGGCCAAATCAGAGTTCAATTCACGTCCAGGACTGGAAGCCAATCGCAAATGTTGTCATTCCATTGAGAACGAACATTTTAAATTACGGTTTGAGTTTGCGATAATTCGCTGCTGTAGTTGGCTTCAAAATTATTTTACATTTGGAATACCTTCTTTCTTTTTAAGTATAAGATTTATCTATTTTATTGCCTTCGGACTTGCTATATATATTACTTGCTATATATATTACTTGCTATATTAATTTTACCTTTTCATTGTAAAAACAAACATTTTTGTATGAAATTGGCCAAAAAAAAAATTTAAAAAACTTGGCCTTGGTACTTGAAAGTTAATTTAATCTTCTTCTCTATTAAATTTTTATTCAGAAAAGTAAATATACTAATGATCAACTTTATTTACTTTGTCTTAATTTGTATTTTTATTCGTAACAAATGATAAAAGGATGTTGATTTTTTTACCCCGCTTCGTATAGCGAAATGTAATATTTTCATTTTAATTGATTTAAAGAAATAATTTATTAATTAATCCGATTATCCTAGTCTTTCTTTTTACAAATGTTAAAAGGTCACTTTCAAGAAATTTAACTTTAATAATGTTTTGTTGTTTTATTTTTAACAGATTTTTCATCCAAAGACTTTTTTCTACGATTCTGTTTTAACACTATAAAATTTACTTAAAAATCCTATTATATGTTACATAAAGTTAATTTAATATTTTTCTGCACGATGTTGTTATTCATAAAAAGAATATATATTGATAATATTTTTTTATGATTATTTTTTTCTTTTAAAATGGTAATTTTTAAAAATGTATTTTGAATGTTAGTTCGCCGTTAAATATAAAATAAGATCCATTGTCATATTTATACTTGAAAATTAATGAAAACTCACTAAAAAGGTTGTTATGTAATGTTAATATTATAATTAGATTTAATCCGATATTTTTAAAGATTGTAAACAAATTGTACACAGCATTAAACCTACCGTTCCTGTTAAACCACACATTTTTAAAGTCATTTTTTCTAGGTCCTTCTAGAATCCTAAAAAAGTATATTCATAACAAAATAAGTAAGTACAACAACACTTATTTTATTTCTAAATAATAAAATAAAGTTACTTTCCTGTTTATTTTGTTTCATGTTACAGTTTTGTTCCGGAATTCATAGTTCTAATATTTTTTTCCCTCTGTTTGAACGTGGAAGAGTAATTCAAAGGTTACGATTCATATAATATTTCATATACCTTTGTTAACGGGGTTGGAAATTATACATCTGAAGCTCCGCCAAATTGTAATAAAACTTTAGTAAATAAAAATATGCCACGATAAAGAGGATTAACTTCTCGAGCAAATTAATTATGCACTTAATCTCTACATTTTTCTTCAAGTTTCTACAACTACAACAGTGAACTACCGCAAACTCAAACCAAAATAAAATAAAAATCTCAGCTCCTAGTGGAACGATGAGACTTGTAGTAGGCTTCTAGTTTTAGGTTGAAATTGCACTATGACTTGGCCTTAAGTAAAGAACGCCATATATATACTATCAGTCATAAAATAATATATTTTAAGGAAAATAAATTCAGTTCACCATCAAATCTCCTAATGAGTAGATGCGATTTCAGGAAACTCAGAGTATAGTTATACAACAGCTATTTAAACAAATTATTATTAGTAGTATTAGTATAGATAAACCAGAACAGACATAGATAGATAGATAGATAGATAGATATAGATAGATCGGAACAGATTGGGATAGATCTAACAGACTGATTGAGATATATATATATATATATAGAGAGAGAGAGAGAGATAGATAAAGATTAGATCTTTCATGTTTTCCATGCAGAGTTAATTAATAAGCTGAGTTTAGTACAATCATATGTATAGGAAATGAGATTATATAGCGTCAGTATTGAGACTGCTTGTAAAATTTTAAAAAGAATCATTTGATATCCTAGCTTTATTCGGGTTCGAACACTGATGCCTATAGAAACTATGAAACCGTTTTAGCTCCTCACCCACAAATTTCCTTTAGAATCTTGGGCAAGCCGTTTTAATGCAAACAAACGCGCTGTCTTTGCACACACACGGGCACATTAATACATAGATGTCAGAAAACGAGAGAATGGAAGCTGTACTTAAATACAGCTTCCAAGAAGGCCAAGAATATCCGAGCAATGCAAAGAATCGTGTTTCTTGTAACTGAGGCGTTTCGGAGATACTTTCATTTCATAAAATTAACCCCTAACTATGCAAACCCCTCCCACAAAGCCGTTCTGTCTCCTTGTTATCAAACCAACTGATTATATCTTGCGAAGCGGGGCGCTTTTGCATTTTTGGAATGATGATTGCCTCCCCCCCCCCACCTCGCTTCAAGAAGGTACACCTCATTTGACATCTCGAGATTTGGAACCAAACACAAGACTGCTCACAATCACTTTTAATTAATTCTTGAGAAAAAAAATCCGCGTCTGAAGAATTGCATTGGCGCCTTGCAGCTATAAATGATAGAGTTGTGATTGACACATTCAGCTGAACAAGACCGTCTATGGAAGGAATAAAATTCAAACGGTTTAAAAAAAAACATTCAACAGATCCATTCATATATATATATATATATATATATATATATATATATATATATATATATATATATATATATATATATATATATAAATATATTTTTAAAATATTTTAAAATTGTAGTTAAATATAACGTAATCTAACCCAAACACCCCTTTTAGAAAGAATCTTTAAGTATACAAGTACGAAAAAAATGCCGAAAAACTTTCTGTCATTAATAAAAAAAAACAAAAAAAAAACAAAAACAAAACAGAGTACATGCGTTTAATGGATGTCAGAATTCGTTAAAAAATACAAGCCTACCCTCCCTAAACTTAACCTCTTTTTCGAACGTAACGCATAATTGATACCACAATAGTTAATAAAAATGAACACGCTACAACCCTTGTCAGAACGTGCGTTTAAAACTCAGTAAATTTTAAAATAAGTTATTCCAAAATTCGCTTGAAGATGAAACAGAACTAATGCTTTTAATTTAATTATATAATTAAATTTGAAGTTTTTAGCATCAGTTTTTGAAACATGGTTATTACTGTGTAGCGAAGAAACCATATTTTTAATCAGTTAATTTATAATATTTATGCTCTTTAAATTTACACTGAGCACTCTTTTGTAAAAATAACAAATATCAATAAGAACACCGGGTTATATATCTTACTGTTCTTTCTTTATATATATATATATATATATATATATATATATATATATATATATATGTTTATGTCTATCGGCCTGATTATTCGAAAAATCTTATTAAATAAAATGATGCGCCATCCTTGCCCCACCCCACATCCCCACCTTGGTAGGAGAAACCATCATTGGATACGACATGCTTTAGACCGACTCGGCCACGAATCATGTTGACAATCAAGCTACTGTATTTATAAATTTCAACCGAAAGTGGCATTGGCTGTTCGGCAGATGAACGATGAATGTTTCTATATCAGGGAATGGCCAAGATTACGATGACCATTACCGGAGACCAATTCCTAAATAAAAGTGTTTGACGACCATAGAATTCCAATTATTTATGATAGTAATTATTTAAACTAATATTTCCCTTTTTTAGACTATTTACAGTCGGACTAATGTCTCCATCTTTGTTGTTACTATCACTAAAATTTTTACTATCACTATTTCCGGCTGTTATGTTCTCCAGCCTTCTTCAAGTATCTGTCGATGGAATTCAGAGAATTTCTACAATAACCAAGAGGATTCAAGCGTTGAGTAACCTAGAAATCCAAGCTTTTCGCCAGGTAATACCGACTCGGACTCTGTGGAAACGGAACAAGAAATAACTGAGCAGAAGTTAAAAGATAGAAGAAAACAAGATATCCCTAGACGTGGACAACGAAATAATAACATTCTACACCTGTAGATTAAAGAAAAGTTTCAGTTCAAAATTCTCTCGAAGTTACCTGAATAAATGCCGAAAGAAGAATGTCAAAATAATGGAACAATGATGAGGATATTAGTCCGAGTATAAATCTATATAACACTAAAATCAGTGGTTGCATGCATGCTGCAACCGTCCAGCGCATAATGATTTCAGTTAATCTGATTAAAGTGAATACGATTTAAAAATAGGAGTTGTTTATATAGTAAGTATTTTTATTTTAACTTTCTTTAAGCAAACAATTCTTTTAATTAAAATATTTTTAAATTAAAGAAAGACAAAAAGAGATCCCGCTTTGCCGTTTCATCCAGTTGTTTGTAGAGTAATTATTTATATTTCAGATTTCTTTAAACAAACAATATTTTAAATATTTAAAAAATATTTTTTGGCATATTTAAAAAATATTTTAAAGTGAATATGATTTTAAACTAATTTTGGGCATATTGAAAAATATTTTTAAGTTAATCTGATTTAAAAAGTATTTTAAAGGAATAGGATTTTTTTTAAAAAAAATAGTTGTTTATACTGTAATATAACAATTCCTCTTGCATTTTGTACAAGTGTTCACATATGCCATAAATAAATGCCGTTACTGGAGTACAAGTTTATCCCGGAAGTTCTATTTCTATTAAATGCTGTAAACAGTCAGTAAAATGTTAAACATGAATTTGTAAACCAGAACAATGATGACACGAATGAATTGAAATATTTAAATGAATCATAATAAAATTAACTTTCATTTCAATGGAATGCTAAAATCAACTTCAATGTTTTATAACCTGAACCGTCACTGACCCCAAAGGGTCACCGGTAGTCTAGTAATGTAAATAATGGTAAGTCATCATACAAGAAATTCAGACAGAAATGTGTATACTAATCTTTTAATGATTGCCACTTTATAATTGAAGATTTCGCATCACAAGTTTTAAAGGGGAAATATTGATCCGATTCGGGTCATGTACATATCTAATTATTACATATAATGTGTCCGAATGAGAGGGAAGATATAAATCCACCAAAAATGACAATTATTAGAAATTTACAGTATTTTCCAGTAATCGAAGACTTTTTTGCTATATACATACAAACACACACACACACACACACACACAAACACACACACACACACATATATATATATATATATATACACACAAATGACAATGACAACTACTGCTACAAAAAGACAAAGGTTAAACATCGGAAAACATAAGGAAAATTAATTCGTTTAAATAATATGTGGAAATAACCAATCTTCGCCTGAAGAAGGTCGCGAGATCGGAAACGCGTGTAGCAAAAATATAGAAAATAAAGTGTAGTATATATTTAAAAAATCCATATTATAACCAAAAACTTTTCGGCTTCTGTCTTCGGTTTAAAACATACCCTTTTCTCTCGTTAGACCAACTATAATCTCTCCCTTAAATCTGCAAAGTTTAAGAATAAAAGTTAAAGCTTAAAATAACATCAAACCTTAAATAGGATCCTAATGCGAAAGTCGGCATAGTTAAAGGTTGATAACCCGTAAAAAAACAAATCAATCAATCAACCAATATTATAATAATATTATCAATAGAATAATATCAAAATTCGCATACAATGACAATCATCAGGAGAATATAATCTCTTATTATAACCGCCTGATGCTTGCTATTGCATGAAACTTTTGTGGAGCAGATTTTGATATTATTATAGTAATAAGATTATTACAATAAATATATTGGTACCGCGAAAGATTCGCTAAAAATGAGCATACCCGATGAAAAATGACCCAAACATAATGAATAATGAAGTTTTATCGTCAAAATCTTAATGTTATTATTAAGATGAAAAGCCAAAGCCTGTTTTTTTTTATAATTAAATTATATTTTTAATCCTTTTTAGAACCTCAAAGATTTTGGTGAATATTTTTTCTTGCGTCAGTGGGTGACCATAAATTAGTATAAGAATTTTTAGCAGCTTTTTGATATGGAATATTCTTGCAAAAATTAAATAATTGTTGAATTTTCATGGAAGTTTCAGGACTTATTTACAGAAGAATTAATTGATTTTATATTATTTTTTTAATCTTGGTAAAATATCTTTTTGTTACATTTGTTAAAATACTTTTATTTTATTTTGTGAAATTAAGGCTCATACTAGTCATAAGCAGATGAGAATCGAAATCAACTTTTTTTTGTAAAACAGGACCCTCAGTTACTGAAAATCTGCTCAGAATCGTAAAATAAAAAATGCAATAAAACTAAGACATTATTTAATTAGAAAAGCTTTTATATGCTTTCATGAATAAGATATATTATAGACAATATTGTCATAAGTTTTTTTTTCAATGAATAATAATTTTTTACAAGAATTGTTTAAATTTTTTTATTTTAATTCGAATAATTTATTTTATAAGTTTTGAATCTTTTCAAAATCTGTGTTAATTTATACCAGTTAGATAATATTGTTAAGTAACAATTTATTATTTATTTTAGGAAAAGATTACTAGAATTCAACGACCCCAGTATCTTAAAAAATGTTTGGAATTTTTTCGTGTCTTACTTTATAAACTTACCAATTTTTGTAAATATGGACGTCCATACACGACATATCAGAAGAAAAAAGAGTGGTAACTATATTAAATTTAAAACCATATTAAAAACTAAAATTGAATAAAACATTAGATTACTTAGAATATTTTCCTAGAGTTTTAAGATTACTGCTTAATTATACAAAAAAAACGCGCTGACGTTACATTTGTCAAGTACTTTTTATGTCAAATTTTACACCCGTAGAAAAAATTAGTTAAATTTTCCAAACATTTGGGTCAACATCTCATAAAAACACCTACCTCCGTGTTAAAAATGTTTTTCTACGATATTTTAAACTGAAAGTAATTAATATTTGTTTCAAATCAGATTGATTAAACTTTAAATCAGCTAAACTTTCTCAAATAAATTTCCAGTAAAGTATATTTTATATTTGAAAGATAAATAGAAATAAGTTGTGTTAACAGAATTGTAAATATGGCTAAAATCAGTTATCTTTAACAATTAAAAAGCAATCATTTCCAAATCAATTTAAATTCGTTTTGAAATACATCAAAGTATTTGCTTATTGGAAATATTAAATTTAATCTACTGGCTTGAAATTAAAACTAAAAGCTTCAGGAAAGATTTTCCATTTGTAAAAAATCATTTTAAACCTTAGATATCGATTTTCTGTCTCTTTCCCTCTCTCTCTCTCCCTGTCTCTCTTTTTCTCTCTCATATATATATATATATATATATATATATATATATATATATATATAAATATGTCTGTATGTGTGAGTGTATTCCCAAACATCAGGCTGTCAATAGAGCTGTCAACACCTCATTTTCCACCCATATATATATATATATATATATATATATATATATAAAGTGAACATAGAAGTCAACACTTAGAGGCGACAGTCTGTTTCATGCTATATGCAATCGTCGGGCCTGACGATTGCATATAGCATGAAACAGACTGTCGCCTCTAAGTGTTGACTTCTATGTTCACTTTTATATTTACACACGCTCTATCTCTGACAATGAGCACTTTATCCCATAAATATAGCACACCTTAAGACTATACTTCTTCTTATACATAAATTCATACATATATATACATAGATAGATGACTTGGTATGAAGATCAAATTGAGACCCGAAACTGACAATTCCCATGCCGTGTTGATTTATACGCGCCTATTGTCTATATAAAAGCAATATATCCAATATTGAGGACTTTTCCTCTATAACTGTGTGCCCGCACAAGTCAATATTAAAGTTGTGTCTACTAATATGCGTGGCGAAATATATCAACATAAGATTTTTTTCTTAATATTTCGGACAAAGAGAGCATTTTCATCCTTTATAAATGTTTGTCTTTTCAATCTTTCCGTATTTTTTTTTAAACCGGACCGACTTGTTTCATTACAGCTGTTAGTCAGCGTTTTGCTTTCAACCCGTGTGTTTATGCGAGACTTTGGCTGTTAGATCTCGTCTACGATATCTTATAGGAAGCTCCTGAAATTGAGACGAGTGGGTCCTTCTTTTTTCTGTAGTCCTATGACCCACACCATTTCCCCACTTTTTATCTTCATTTTTATTTGGATACAGAAAGTTGATAAATTGCCTCCTGGTCAAAAGAGAAAGAAGACGGGAAGCGAAGTTTTCTGTTTGTAACGTTTGAGAAGTTCAAAAAAACATTCGTAATCGTAAAAAAAAGAAAAAATGAAAACGGAAAAAGTCCAATGGAAATAATAATAATAATAATAATAATAATAATAATAATAATCTTTACACTCCAAAGGAAATGATTCCCCCAAATTATTTAAACTCCTATAGTAGAAATCATAATCTGAAAGCTTGTGTCCTAAAGTCAGGAGAAAATATATATTGTAATTACAAAAAGTAAGCGATACATTTCCAGATCTGTTTACAGATAGGTCGTCTGCATTTATATGCCACTAGCAGCATGGCCCGGCGTTGCCCGTGCTTGATTCAAAAATAGTACGACTAATACAGCAATCGCTATCACTTGACTTGAAATATTTTTGCCCTTCCTTGCCTTTAGAGAAGTGCCCTTTGCCGTGCTGATGTTGTTACATGCCTTACTTCTTGCCTATCTCACACTGCCAACTTTTTCTAAAGCTCTATAGTAACATTAAATCTGTTACGAAAAAAAAAATAAACAAAATAAACACAATACGATCAGCTTTAAAAAAACGGAAAAAAAAAAAAAAAAAAAGTAGGGGTTGACCGATTGTCGATTTGCACTCTGTTTGGGGGTGCTCAGAGTTGAAACTTCACATGATGACCCCAATGGCCTCTTCATAAATCCGCTTGGTTTTCGCTAAAACCGACATGCGGTTCAGACGCAATCTGGGCGTATCGGTTCTGGGGTTTTATCGATTTTCCGCGCTGTTTAGGGGCCCGTGGTCATGAAACTTCTGGACAACACTTCTAATGGTAGGCTCTAAGAGGGTGTCCAATTTGGTTGAAATGCGATCATTCCTTTTGTAAGTAGAATTTTTTCGATTATCGATTTTTTCGGAACCTGATTCCGAACTCAAAAATCGGGCTCCATCATGTCCTTACGGCAGCCATTTGCAAACTTGTGTTGAAAACCGCATCGAAATCGGGTGAGAAATGCGGCCTCGGCGAGGTAACAACGCCCACGACAGACACACAGACAGACAACATGAGAAATATAGATAGTAGATAGATATTGGTTTTTACAGTGTCTCCTGCGACGTTATATCACATACACACACCTGACTAGTGACTGAACATGTAGTATATTCACCATCGGATTTCAGCATTAAAAGGAAAAGATTTTATATATGGATTTTCCATACTGGCAAGTCTTTCTTTATATGGTATTGCCAGCGTAGTACAATCTTACAAATCTAATTCAGTCATATTTAACCGTCTTCCATATATATATATATATATATATATATATATATATATTGAAAAATTATAACATAAACATGTTATAACATCACTGCAAAAATACCCATTTTGCATTTTGTTTCAACACTTCTGGTGCCTTCACAAAAATTCTGTTTATAGTTAACGATATATATATATATATATATATATATGTGTGTGTGTGTGTGTGTGTGTGTGTGTGGGTTGAAATATGAATGACCAGATAAATTGTCTATAAAATATGTTCTTTCAGCTTGTTCAAAATCGAAAACAGAACTAACAAAACACGTCCTGGGGTAAGACGATAAACTCCGTCCAAAAGCAAGGCCCCTGATCAGGAGGTTTTGGGGAGCGTGGGACCACTCCTTAATTGCTGGTGTTTCCAGGTCCACCCTTACCCGGGGTGGTAGCACCTGTTAGGGTCCTAGCTATGGGTAAATAGTTAACCTCCCCAAACTGGAGTCAAAACACTATGTAAGTGTAAAAATATGTTTTAATACCAGAAATACTTTGTAAAAATACATTACTAGCAATACATTATTGCCAGCAATGCATTTTTTAAAAAATATTAACAGCGATAAAAATCTTGTTGGCATTAAATAACCCATTGAGGTTGATATGCCATAATACAAAACAAAAGAAACAAACAAAAAACTAACAAAAAATAACAAGGAGAGCGATTTAGAACTCTGGATTAAAACTTAAAAAATGCGCTTCGTTTGCAAAAGACAAAGATTTAATCAACAGCAAAAGTCAGCATTAATTTTCGATTTACTCACATTAGCTTTGGTTGACACAAAGCAAAATTGTAGGATTTAAAAGATTGTATTGCGCCAATCTTTCATGTGCAGATAACCTTTTAATGCTGAAAATGGTTAAAACTTTGCCTGGTAGTTATGGAGTACGTGTAAAGTTAGTGGGCATCAATAAAAACATATCCCGCTTTCAAACTAAAATACAAATATAATCATTTTTCAAATTCACATCAAAATATGCGTGATGCCGTATGACTTGTGGTGACGGGGGGGTTTACAGATGCACGAGTATCTGAATCGATCAACGGAATATTTTAGATCTATTTAGGTTCAAGATACACTAACGCTCTTTGGGAAGGCATGAATCCATTTCACCCTATCTGCTCTATTTCATCACCTAATCTCTAATCAGAATATTTCCTCTTTGGTTTTAAACTCCATTACTTTCCCAAGAAATAGTGGAAAAATTGCTGCTACCTCCAGTTCCATCCTTGACGGGGAACCACTCAGGGGATTTGGCACAATTGATTAGTAAACTCTCCACCTGACATCACGGATTACATAAACAATCAGCGGGAAGCGAGTCACAGGGATTTTGGGTGTCATGCCTGACAAACAGGAAGAGAAAGGAAGAAAGCACGAAACGAACAGATATACAAAAGAAAAAACGACAACGGATGTCAGGAAAAGAAAGTTGGGAAAGAAACGAGCAAGAATCGGTGGAGATGACGGAGGTCGGCTTCCACCATTTTTTTTATTTGTTTTTTTTTTATTTGTTTTTTTTTTTATTTGTTTTTTTTTTTTCTTTTTTCGATACCAAGCATTTCGACTCGTTCTATTTCCCAGTGTCGCTTTCATGGGGGCCTAATTGGAACCTACTGAGTTTGATAACTTACTGAAATATAAATGGGGTCATTTTCACTAGGAGATAACAGGCCGCCTGCCCAGTAGAATGAGGATAAGATTAGGATTTTAATAGAGAAAGACGGAAATATCACGACTGTTCGTTCGCCTTCCCAAATATGTAGAAAACCAGAAAATGCATATATTTGTACCCAGAGAAGCATTTTGTTTCAAACAAAAGGACACAAAAATTGTCCAGGCACATTATCAACACATAAGCTGTTTTGTTCAGACGAAATTTCGTTTTTAAGAAATTCGCACTTTATCCTTGAATATACAAATGAAGTTTAAAGATATTAACAACTATAAACACCTTTTTTTCTGCAGGGTGGAGGTGAGAGGTAAGAATCCTTCCCATTTTTGTCATACTCAACTAAGTACCTATAATACTTAAAATTGTTCTTTTGAATGTGTGTCAGAGTGACGTTTAGCAAAACTGATAGTATAATTAGGAATAATCTCCTGTCGTCGGGGAATAGAACACGTCGACTGCATCTCTTGCGCAGGGACCCAACCAGAAGTGGCTATCGTCTGGCTGAATACTTTCAAGTTCGCTTGCTTACATTTTTTTTTTACTTTAGTGCAACCTGACCTGTGTCTACCATTTTTTTACAATAGACTTCTGTCTATCTTTTTCATTCGAGTGTAGTACTAAATATATTTTTAATTATATTCGACATTAAATAATTTAAGACTTACTGTCATTAAATTAACCAACCAATCTAATGTTGTAAAGAAATGTGGAAGAATGGCTACGATTGTTAGTTCGGTTCTTAACGAGCGCTCTGCTAATGCACGTCTGACAGACGGACATACATTTCTCAGGTTAGCAGGTTAGAGAGTTGCGAATTTTTCATTTGCCTTCACGTCCGATAAAAACTGGGAATTCAAGGCAGTTAAACTCTTCCCAATAACTCGATTTGCGTAACACAGTCTTCATATCACTATCCTCTTGAATTTAGTTTTGTATCGTATACAGCTACTATACTGTCGGTCGGACTATGAATACACCGATTGCATCGCCTGCGGTGGGGTAACACGGCCCACAAAGCGGCCAGCTACTGACGCTTACAGAATCAGATATAATCAACCAATATTTACCTTTCCTAAAAACAAGGAAAATTATTATAGAGTTAAATATAATAGACTAATATCTCCCTATTCCAGAACCAATTATATTATAGACTCAAATATGAACGAACTATATTCACCTATCCAAGAAGAAAATGAATCCTTATAGATTCTTGATAATAATAATAATAATAATAATAATAATAATAATAATAATAATAATAATAACAGACGACTGATTTAATCATTAAATAATCCAAGGGCTTACATGTCTTAAAGCCAACCAACACAACCTTAAACTAACCCCAGTCAATATGACGTCAACATTGCAAATGAGATTCAATATTTCCCATTCATAATACTTAAATAGTTTATATCTAAAAAAAAAACAAAAAACAAAAAAAAACAATATCATCTCGTATACGTTTTGGTTACCAAAATACTCATAGTTGACAAAAATCTGGGTAGAGACATCTTCCATAATATATTCATCCACACAGGCCTAACAAATGATATCATCGTACGGAGAGGCACAAGTTACGAAACATAACCGCTGCCTTCAGTGTTTGTCCATGGATCGTTGACCTAATCTATGTACAGCCAGACTATGTTTAAACAATGCCTGCTTTCATTCCTGAAAAATGTAGCTGATGTACTATTCCAGCATAATAATGCCGTGCTATTCAACGTGCTCTGTTAGATATTCGAAATATTTCTTCTCCAATAAAATCGCCATATTTGTCCTCTATTGAATAAGCATGAGACATAATGGAACGGCGCCCGACTCATTCAGTTAGCCCACCTACAACTCTTGCTTTATTAAATCAACAGATACAAAAAAAATGTAGAGTAAAATATTCCAAGGGAATATTTATTATCTGAAACGATCGTGTGCATGCGAGAGTATTAACCAGAATTAATGCCCAAAGAGGATATGCAGTGTATTAAGTGATGTATCAACAGTAATGAGATCCTGTATTAACAAGATCTCATTACTGTTGATACATCACTTAATATGGAACTTGTACAAATATTTATGTATATGTAAGTAGTTACTGTAATCTAGTCATATTACTTCCACCTTTTCTCCTGAGAAAATTGTATCATACATATCAATACTGCATAGTGACTATTGGTTTAAGTCCTTAAGCCATCAAGTTAAAATTTAATTAAAATCAATATGTTCAACAGCAAAACAACATAGTTAAATAAGGACAAAGAAAAAATATTTGATGAAACAATGGGAAGCTATGATGGAATATTAAACGTGCAGGATGATCAGAATATATATATATAATAGCTAATATAATTAACAAAAAAATACATGGGATTGTACAGATACAACGAGACCAGACAAGAAGCCATGGAATCGACATTAAAACAAACGAGGAAACAAAACAATCGATCGCAAGGACATATTTAATCATTTCGAAAATAAAGCAACAACCTACTATACATATACACTTCCTCCAATCATAATCAATCAAATCCTACAACAGCTCTTTTCGACAACTTAGCTATGGAAAAACAATCAGTGAAACAAAAAAGAATTAGAACATTGTTTTATCGGCGAAATGAACATTCACACCAAGTAAAAGAAAAAATGCAACAGAAAAAATCATGATATGATCCAATCCACGGTAAAATAAATAACTTATTCAAATTGAACAGGGTTTCTTTTTCATATTGTGCGCATTAATTTAAACTTGAAATGTTGCAAAAATTACAAAATTCTGTTATTTTACGACAGCTTCAAATTAATTCGTTTCCTAAAAAAACGTCGATGTTATTTTTTTATAACTCACAAGGTTATCAAGGAATAAACTTCTAACCTTGTAAATAATACTGAATTTCTATATCCAGGACGGACCAAAGAAGACAGCTACTGTCGAAATAGAAGTTCATTAAACGCCAACGTATTTTAAACTCGAAATCCAACAAAATGACATTGACCAATGTCGAATCTTAGGTTAATCTTCAGTTGCTGCATTGAAAAGTTGTTACCCGTAATCCTAGATTCTATTCAACCTTAAACAACGACCACCGGCAAATGTGTAAGTTACTGAACGACAACACAGACCCCAAGTTAATATTATTATCCAAATTAACATTTATCTTTTTTCTTTTGCTTTTTTTTTTTTTTTTTTTTGTTAAATTATTTTCTTCTTCTTCCTTTCTTTGCTTTCTTACGCAGCAATTTTTTTTTTTTTTTTTCTTGAGCGGGGTGGAGATTGAGGGCCGAAGTTAGAAAGTCGAAAAGCCTTCCTTGCGGCACGATCAGGAAATTAAAAGAAGCAAATTGAACGGAGGAAGCGGTTCCCATTTCACAGGCGGCTGAGCACTGAAATACGAACTGTTTGACCGTCAATAAACAACGACAAACTGAATGAATTTTTAGCCTTTGCTTTTAACATCATCACAAAGCAAACATGAATCTCTTTTCTTTCTAATACACGAGTAATGGATATCTTAATTCATAGCACCTGATTACATTTGGGAACCCGTTAAACACGATCAGAAAGGCGTTAACTTCTTGTAAGTCTAAACATTATTAGAGAAACAAGTAGGACTGGCGGGTGTAGTTCATTGGTTAGAGTTTGGAACTGAGGGCTGAGGTGTCTGACTTTATCTAAAGCTGTGCCATGACGACCATTCTTGTTTAAATTGAAGAAGCAAAAGTTAAGCAAATCCTTATAGTCTTCGCTATTGTTTATAAGCATATGAGGCGACGTAACTGCTATTAGTTCAGGCAACAGAACCAGTGAATCGAGTTAAAATTTCTGTATACATACTTTTGAAGATGATAAACAATTTCATTGCCAGATATTTTGACATATTACATCACTGACATATAATGATGTTTGTAGAAAGTGGATGTGTCAGTGACTGGACCAATCACTAACATCCTTTATGTTCAGTAGCAGCAGCAGTAAAAAAACCTGTTACTTCATAGGTGGACGCAGGGACAATGCAAGGGCCCCGTGCCCTCCTATAACGAATCTAGAATATACTCCGAATATATAATTTTAACCTAACTATATACAATAATGAATCATATGCAATAAAGGTAGGGCACTTCGACCAAGTGTAATGGTTAGTAAGTTTGTCTCGCTAGATCAATTATGACTGAAAAATGAGTTCGATACTCACTGGGTGCTCCCAAGTTTTCGGGCCTTGTGCCACATCTGAGCTACACTTACAAAATTACCTCATGCAATATAGTTGAACAATTCAACTAGAAAAATTGAAAATAAATGTAATGTATCTAAATACAAATTGGACAAATCTCATAATAGATCATTTCATCTTAAATAAATCAGCAAATGATCCGCAGCAATTTTTAACATCCTTGAGATTTTTTTTTTTTTGTTTAAGTTTTGAATAATTATATCACATTCAATATTATGGATACAAAATAGTGAAATTATATAGTTTTTTTTTTTGTTTTTTTTTTTTTTTTTTGTTTTGTTTTCGAGACTTCGCATGAGCAAAGCAAATTCACGGATATAGACAAAAAAAAAATGAACCCCAGAATGACGTCAAAATCCGCGGAAATATTTCATTCTTTATGCTTAGTTAATTTGTAACATATAAATGTAGGTAGAAAATAAAAAAAAACAAATATTGATAAAATAGCAAGATCACAAAACAGTTCCCAATCAGGCTTGTCCACACCACCACGGTCGAAGGGGTTCAAAGAAAGTACGTACCCTGGGTGGATGTCCCATCATGCATTAAATAGGTTTATGGCACATTCATTCCGCTGTTTTTATTTATTTACTTATTTATTTTTGTGTGTGTGTGTGTCATTTTAAGAGATGAGTGATCATGGCTCTTCACAACTTCCTGCCTGTCGTTGACCTAAGTAATTTTATATCCTCTACCATCCCTCATTGCTCTTTTTCTGTCCATCATCCACTGGAATACTTTTAGGTTATCGATGTTCCCTTTGCCTAACTTCGTTATGTCCTGTGAGTGTTAGATTCGCTAGGCCCTTCTACCTCATCAAATGCCCAGGGATGTAGTTTCTGTTCTCCTTCATACGTCTTCGGTACTCACATGTTCTGTCAATGATATTTTAACTATTCGTCGGTAGAACATCTCATCAAATCTCTTCTTCATCTGTGAAGAGACTAACATTCACTACCATATCAGAGATCAGTTATTACATAGCTGTTCAAAAACTTTTTTTTTGTTCGTCTATATTTCTGAAATGAGGTATATTATTTACATTATTCGGACTCTTGTTCTCATCATTGTCGCCATATTTATTACAACGTTTCGGCCGTTGTACGCTCCGGCCTTCTTCAGATGGTTGGAATGTCGAACTTAACCCTTTATTTTGCTGGATGGGTTAGACTGTTCTAATTCCGCGTGCCATGTTTAATGGATGTCAGTTATCAGTTATCTCCTGTTAATTTCCTTCTGAAAGTTCTCCACTGCCTTAACCCGGTATTGAACTCACGCAGTTTGGGTCCTGTCACTGGATCTATCTTTATTCACTGTGCCATGTGTCCTTGAGGACATCTGTGTATGAATTTCTGGGTATTATAAACTTAACGTCTTCAGCAACTATTTTTACCAGTGCTCATATTGCACTTTTTTTGTTGTTGTTTCTATCTACATTTTCCTATCTTTAGCTGTACATATCCATCTTCGTATTCCTGTGAAACACTATATGACATCTGTTACTACGCTAGGAAGAGAGTTACGTTTCTATATCTGCTTGATTTTGATATTCCCAATTCACAATTCAAACCTTAGGTTGTCTCAATTAAAACAGAGATTAAAATATTTTATGCGTGGAAAAGAAAGACGAGTAAATCTCTCTGTTGCAGCTGTGGATTTATATTAGAAGTTTTCATTCTTTACTCTTGAGAGTAAGTCGTATTATAAGCAGCAAACTGTAAAGACATCATCCGTAAATTCTCGATAATGCTGTAGATCAGGGCTTCTCAACCTGGCTTGCCCCATGCAGCCCTTTCACCATTTGTCAGAATGACCATTCCTTTTCAAGGTGACAGGCCAGATAGGCCAAATTCTATAATTTCTCTCATCCCCACGAAACTTACTGTGGTCACAATTCACCCCTGAATATCCAAAATTCACCCCCTGTTGCAGATATTAGACTTTTCTACTGGGGAGCGAAACTGATTCTTCTGTCGGTCGCTGAGATGATCAATTTGTATTTTTAAACTTTCCATCTCATTTGTATATATATATATATATATATATATATATATATATATATATATATATATATATATATATATATATAAATCAATTCTTACAAGAGAAAGTGAGACGTCTTCATATATAAAAATGAATCAAATTATGGTTATGGGGATCTTTTTTATGATTTAGAGACACACACTTGCTCAATGAGATTAAAAAGATTAATGTCTCAGCATAAGCAACAAATACAATTGGGATTATATGTTTTGTTGAAACTTACTGTTCACGAAACTCTCCAATCCAGCACCAAATTTAAAACAGTTATATCATCGTCCTCTCGTTCAAGATGTTGCTTTCTCGTCTTCATTTCTGCTTCTTGCAACAATTTCTCCTAAATTCATCTCATCTTTCTTTTCTTTGGTTGTTTTAATTTAAAATCCCAAACCTAAATTTTCCACTGTGTTGCGTTCATTATCCCTGCTTTATCTCAAACATCTCAATGTGCTTTGACTATACATCAGGAATAAGAACCTAATAAATAGCCGTTAAAAATGTTGCTTCAGTCTCAGGCTTTCTAAATAATCCTTGTTCTAATCAGCAAATTTTATCACTAACATTTTAGCATCTGTGCTAAAAAAAAAAAAGTAGAGAATTCCGAAGACAATAATAAAATAAATAATAAAAAAAAATATCGGTCTATGATAATCCCGTCTATAGTTATAAAGGCCAGTCATTAAAAACCAGCGAAGTCTCGCGAGAACGTGACTTTCTGAAGGATGAAAATTGAGATGAAAAAAAAAAACGTATTGAAAGGCAGGAGCCAGGCTCAAAGAGAGAAAACAGAGGAAATATTGTTTAAAATTTCATAAAAATCGAGTGAAGCGATTTCTTCCGCAACAAGATAAATAAAAGAGGATAAGAAGACATAGAAGATGAGCAAACGTCGCACACAGGCCGTCGCCCAAGCTGGAGGATAGTGCTCAAATTACAGCCTATGAACTCTAACCTTATATCTCATTAAGCTGAGATTAATAAACATAATTTCGATACGTACTCAACAGTTATCAAGCTATTCTTTCCAAAGAAACCAATTTTAATATCATTATTATGAGAATATCGCTCAAGTGTAGAATCCATAAATAACGGATCATGTGAAAAGGTTTGATTCAATCTTTAAAGGCAAGAAATCCAGGAATCTCGCTACGAGATTAAAAATAGTCCGCTCTATGGCAGCAGCTGCACGGTTGTCCTTCGGGTCAGAAGACTTGTTTTGCCATCCAGAGGTGGCTCCGTAATCACATTCTGGAGGCTCTACAGCAATGAGGACACTGGAAGTAGGTTGCGCTCTTCTCTTTGACTGGGGTGAGTTTTTGATGCTGAGCTTCTTTGAGGTTTGCTGAGTCTTCTTGGACAATGACAGGTCAACGCGATCCGTCGATAACACGCTATTCGAGCTCTTTTCGTTTGATCTTGCGCCATTGTAATTCAGCTTTGATTGTGTCTTTTTACCGTTTCTTTGATCGGGGTTTTGATGTATTCTGCTACTTAGAAGCTTTCCGTGCAACAGGCATCGGGTAATGTGACGCTGCACCATACAGATGACGTGGCCAGTCCATCAAGGTTTGTGGTGCAACCCTGGAATATGCTTCCGTATGGAGCGAAGAGCCAGTGTGTGGAACTTTTTCCAATATCTTACATGCTGTACAAGGTTTACGTTTCGCATCCATATAGCAGAGAAGAAGGACCATTACGCTGTAAACATTTAGTTTCATTTAAACATGTGCGTTGTCCTGGTCGAGCAATCTGGTATCAGCTTACAAAACGACACTTTACCAGAAGAAAAAATTAAACTCCGATTCAAGTATATATACAACGAAGTCTTTTTGAAAAGAATCAGAAATATTACGGATATCACAAGAACCGATTGCGTGACCATGATGTAAATAGGCAAAAAATACGCAAAGATTCAGAATGTATCATAGGATGCATATGTAAACAGACACTCTCCCGTAAAGTTACTCAGTCGACAGTGAGATTCTATTGCTTGTAGCATTAACATGCACCCGCACTTTCTTCGCGTTTCGCGGATTTGAGGGAAAGATAATGCATCATTAAGATCGGTCAGCATCCCTATTCCATATTTCGCAAAAGCTAAAATCGCCACTGATAAGAGAAATTTTAGACTGTGGATGAGATTAAAGAGAACGCAATGGCATATCTGATGTTGATAAAGAAGTTTTGGGACTATTTTGAAAAGTGGATGCGACGCTAGAATATGTGTAAGACCTTTCAAGTGGGCCATTTTGAAGAGGGCAAAGTTGCCATTGCCCTAGGTAGGATATTTTTTTTTTCGCAAATATTGAATGGTCAGATACTTCCCGACCTACGCCGTATACGAGGATGGATGCTATATATATATATATATATATATATATATATATATATATATATATATATATATATATATATACATACATATGATTAATGTATATTTGGGCAGTCACCTTTCTTTTAAACATTTTTCGTTATGACTGACAAGGAAAATATTATTAATTTTTTATTCATTATTATTTTTTATTATTTTATTATTCTTTTTTATTATTATTATTTCAGTATTATTATTATTTACAGCGTTCTTATATTTTTTCGTTTGTTGGCAGTGAGGAAGTACATTGTACCAAGCGCTTTTGTGTAACTGGGCTACAAACGATCCTTTTTACCAGTTTCTTTAAAAACGAATGACAAAGAACTATGATTAAGTTTTTTATTTAATTTTTCTTTTCTAGGCATACATTATGTATAAATTGTCTGTAGAAAATGTTCTGTATGTCCGATTGCTTTAAGCTATACTTTTAGCCATTATCAAGGTTAATTTTATTTTTATTTTTAACTGAATGTATGGATTTTTATGAAAGTATCTAGAGTTATAGGAATGTATTATTTTCCAAATACTATTATATCAAAATCATTATTTTATATACAATGAGGGCTGTATAGTGGGTAACATATTTGTTTTGTTTTGTTTTTTTCTAGTCGACATTAATTTTAGGCGTTCAAGTCCTTGTAAATGTCAAGATTTCGAACTGAATTCAAAGAGGTTTTTTCTACATGGGAAATTAGCGCAAATCTGTATTATACTCATTTTAGCTTTAAGCTGAATTAAGATTAGCAAATTAAGATTAAAAATTAAAATTAAGATTAAGATTACACTTAAGAAGACTAAAATTAAATTAAGAGTAACAAAATAATGTGAATTAAGATTAGCTCACCAAGTATATTACTATTTTATGGAAAAATAAAATATCTAATATACAATAATCTGAAGACAAGTAGAAATCAAAAGTTAGAGTAGATTACATAGCGCCATACATTTAGGGAAAGAGAATAACTGAAGACGCTGAGAGAAAAAAAGATACAGAAACGAAAGAAGCACAATAGAAGAAAGAAAGAAAGAAAGAAAGAAAGAAAGAAAGAAAGAAAGAAAGAAAGAAAGAAAAGATAAAATATGAGAAAACAAATACGGCGCCAAAACATTGATTTCCGCTATTCGAGCCCAAATCAAAATATCAAATGTTGAATTTCAAGGTATGCAAGTCTTCTTAATTATGAAGTAGAGGCGCAATGCAATCTTTCTTTCCTCATTCTAGATTGATACTGAGCTAAGCTTAGTAAATACGAGTAATTTAGAAACAATCAAACAAATAAAGAAAGAAATCAAAACAAAAAGAAATCCACAAAAGTTAGAAAACATTTTTTTTTTAAAGGAGGGGGCAAAAGAGGAAGCGAATCACAGATAAGGGGCCAGCCTCCGGTGGTGGTAGGGGTGATCTCTTATTACGAGACATAACGAGGTGATGAGATGATAGTTATTCCATTCGTTCTCTACTTATCAACACGTGTTGACTGCGATATCAGCTCTCATGGAAACGAAGGAAAATCTGTAGCGTGGTTAAAAAAAAAAAAAAAAAACACTAACAGAAATGGTAGTTGAGGATTTTGCTTCGTTCTTTGTGGGAAAAAGATGGTAAATGCAAGAAGGAATCGAAGAAAGGACAAATGTGAATATTATCCAAAACTCTGGGTTATCGCCAATGTTCTTTGCATTTTCTTTCTTTTTCTTTTTTTTCATACTGATCAAGCGACACCCGTTAACAAACCATTTGCCGCAGAGCTAATCTCCCATCACAACAGATACACATCTGGTTATATTTGTTAAAAGTCAAAAATTATTTTTCTCAGTGTGTAAAATTCTCAGACATTTCGCAAGAGAATTTTTCTGTTGTGAACGCGCATTCATCTTTTTAGATAACTACAGTTGCACAATCTTTATGCGAAAAAGCTTTTTTTTTTAATTTGGTGAGGGAAAATTTGCCGTTTTTTTTTTTGGGGGCTTTCAGATCTATCGCCAGAGTGTTTTGAGTGTAGTAGGAGCGGACTTTAAATCAGGAGGAGCTCAAGTAAGAGTTTTTTGCTAATGTATTTATTGGGTTGGTGCATAATTATCAGGCGTTTTTATAGTCGAATTATTTAATAAAAATTGCTGTTGTTTTTTTTTACTTTTTTTAATAAAAATATTATTTTATTTTCAGGTTATATAAATGCGTGTGATAATAATACGCTCCGGAATAATCATTTAAAAATGTTATTGTTGAATTGCTATGTTTCTTTTTTTTATTATAAATATAAAATATTAAAAAAAAAAACGCCTGATAATTATGCACCAACCCAAGATGTAAATTCTAATATTCCGTTTCGGGTGACTCTCACTCTTTCTCAGATTGAAAAAAAATATATAATTAAAAAAAAACAGTAAGTACTTGACTCATTTTTGCAATCCTCTATCTTTACAAAAGCCAGATTAGGCCTAAAATGAAGTACCGCTGTCATATTTGTGAGGGGTTTTTCCCAGTCCTCACTTTCCAGTTTCAATAGCGTTCAAAAGCGTCTCCGACTCCTTGTGACAAATTAGGCCTAAAACGAAATCGACCATAGTCCGGATCATCGAGTCAATGCAAGCGATCCTTTCATTTAGCTTCATAGTATATGTTTCGCCAGCGCTGCATACAATTTTGAATTCAGAGTTTTCCTTCGCCTAAACCGGTTGCCACATAATGCTATATACAACCCTGTCTATAACATGCAATGGGTTGAGTATAATCCGTCTTTTCTTGTGTTAGTATTCCGTCTTTTCTTGTGTTAGTATTCCGTCTTTTCTCGTGTTCGTATTCCGTCTTTTCTCGTGTTCGTATTCCGTCTTTTCTCGTTTTCGTATTCCGTCTTTTCTTGTGTTCGTATTCCGTCTTTTCTTGTGTTAGTATTCCGTCTTTTCTCGTGTTCGTATTCCGTCTTTTCTCGTTTTCGTATTCCGTCTTTTCTCGTGTTCGTATTCCTTCTTTTCTTGTGTTAGTATTCCGTCTTTTCTTGTGTTAGTATTCAGTCTTTTCTAGTGTTAGTATTCCTTCTTTTCTCCTGTTGGTATTCCGGCTATTCTCGTTTTCGTATTCCGTCTTTTCTCGTGTTCGTATTCCGGCTATTCTCGTTTTCGTATTCCGTCTTTTCTCGTGTTCGCATTCCGTCTTTTCTAGTGTTCGTATTCCTTCTTTTCTCGTGTTCGTATTCCGTCTTTTCTCCTGTTCGTATTTCGTCTTTTCTCCTGTTCGTATTCCATCTTTTCTAGTGTTCGTATTCCTTCTTTTCTCCTGTTCGTATTCCGTCTTTTCTCCTGTTCGTATTCCGGCTATTCTCGTGTTCGTATTCCGTCTTTTCTCCTGTTCGTATTCCGTCTTTTCTTGTGTTCGTATTCCGGCTATTCTCGTTTTCGTATTCCGTCTTTTCTCGTGTTCGTATTCCGTCTTTTCTCGTGTTCGTATTCCGTCTTTTCATGTGTTAGTATTCCGTCTTTTCGCGTGTTCGTATTCCGGCTATTCTCGTTTTCGTATTCCGTCTTTTTCTCGTGTTCGTATTCCGTCTTTTCTAGTGTTCGTATTCCTTCTTTTCTCGTGTTCGTATTCCGTCTTTTCTCCTGTTCGTATTCCGTCTTTTCTCCTGTTCGTATTCCGTCTTTTCATGTGTTAGTATTCCGTCTTTTCGCGTGTTCGTATTCCGGCTATTCTCGTTTTCGTATTCCGTCTTTTCTCGTGTTCGTATTCCGTCTTTTCTCGTGTTCGTATTCCGTCTTTTCTCGTGTTCGTATTCCGTCTTTTCATGTGTTAGTATTCCGTCTTTTCGCGTGTTCGTATTCCGGCTATTCTCGTTTTCGTATTCCGTCTTTTCTCGTGTTCGTATTCCGTCTTTTCTAGTGTTCGTATTCCTTCTTTTCTCCTGTTCGTATTCCGTCTTTTCTCCTGTTCGTATTCCGTCTTTTCTCCTGTTCGTATTCCGTCTTTTCATACGTTAGTATTCCGTCTTTTCGCGTGTTCGTATTCCGGCTATTCTCGTTTTCGTATTCCGTCTTTTCTCGTGTTCGTATTCCGTCTTTTCTAGTGTTCGTATTCCTTCTTTTCTCGTGTTCGTATTCCGTCTTTTCTCCTGTTCGTATTCAGTCTTTTCTCGTGTTCGTATTCCGTCTTTTCTCCTGTTCGTATTCCGTCTTTTCATGTGTTAGTATTCCGTCTTTTCTCGTGTTCGTATTCCGGCTATTCTCGTTTTCGTATTCCGTCTTTTCTCGTGTTCGTATTCCGTCTTTTCTTGTGTTCGTATTCCGTCTTTCCTTGTGTTAGTATTCCGTCTTTTCTCGTGTTCGTATTCCGGCTATTCTCGTTTTCGTATTCCTTCTTTTCTCGTGTTCGTATTCCGTCTTTTCTCGTGTTCGTATTCCGTCTTTTCTTGTGTTCGTATTCCGTCTTTTCTCCTGTTCGTATTCCGTCTTTTCTCCTGTTCGTTTTCCATCTTTTCTCGTTTGTATTAAACTAGTAATTATAATCTCTCGAGAATCGTTAAAGAAATCGAGCGAGTAACGCGTATTTGTGTTTATACAATTCTGTTTCTCTGTTTCTCTTTTTGCCTCTCATTTGTTGACCAAGTGGCATAGAGCAAGTCTGTGAGGATAGAATCACCAAAAACGAGAGAGAGAGATGTCAAGTAGAAAGTTTGTTGGTGGAATGACAGCAAACAAGACTAACTGATGCCAGACATAACAATGATACCACCTTCTTGCAATAAGGTTAGTTTCTTGTTAATTCAAACAACGAATGACTTGTTCAAAAAACAAAGTTTACAGCCTGATCACTAAACTGTTAATGAACTTTAAAGAAAATAACAAAAAGGCGCCTTTTTTTTCTTTTTTTCTTTTTTCTTTTTTTGGTTTGATCTGAGACTTGTAAAGCATGATAAAGCATGGTTGAAATAATCAGGCACATTCGCGAGCGATAGAATAAACGGACCCTTATTCTAACACCTTTAGCAATGAATTGTATCTGAGTAATGGAGTAATGAATAGCGACTCGGATCGAGGGATCGAAGAACCGAGTTCGAATTCCATTCGAATCCAGTACATTCACTTACGAGCTAATACCCTTGGGAAAGGTATGAATCCTCTTCTTCTCCCCTGAGCTATGGGTAAATAGCAGGACAGGCCCGGTTGCCTTGGATGGCAGCTGGTCTACTGCAGAAAGAAATAATAATCTACTGCGGAAAAAAAATCTGCCTCGTCAGATACATGATCGCCTAAGCGTGTATCACGCATGGCACATAACTGACTGACTGTATCTACGAGTTCCACTTGAAATCAGTCACTAAATAATAAAAAAAAGTTATTATAAAAAAAGAGCTGTTTCCCTGTCCGCATTATTTGAGTTTGATAAGGCATTGGAATAATAGATTCCTCTCCAACACAGTCTGGACAACCCATACCCAGGTCTGAGCAAGAAAATCATAAAGTTCGGCGCAAAAAAAAATTAAACATTAAAAAAAAAAAATCAAAAACGTAATAAAATTTTATTGAACTTTTCAGAAATTTTTCGATAATGAAAAAAGTTATTTTAAAAGCTTTTTTAAGAAAATTTTGAATAACTACTTTTTTACGTCAGAGATTGATTTTAAATATACATGCGCATACGCAAACGTACATACACATACAATTTCAGTGAAACCGTGATGCACCTCTGTGCATCTGTATTTACCTTTACTGTCAGGCAATAACCCCTGGATAACGGGAAAAAAAAGTATATGCCAGCGCTTTTAAGTTATATTTATGACCACTTTTGTATTTAAACTGAATATATTTTCCAATAAATATATTATTTTAAATATACAAACAATTTAGATTTAAAATTTGATCATCTTGCCATCAGCGCTGTGACAGCTACCGAATCAAGCAATAATAATAATGAATAAAATACATAAAAGATTTAGAATTCATTTTTGCTATAGGTAATTTTATTATAGAAATTTTTATGTTTATACATTCTTTGTTTTTTTATAGATAATGTTTATACATTCTTTTTTATATAGATACAAATATTTAAGTCAATGCTCTGTTTATAATAAACAGTATTAAACAACATTTACCAGCATGAATGTCCGAGAAATTTTCACAGAAAATATTCATCCTCCGACAGGATTCGAACCTGTATCCTATACGGAACCGTCATTTGGCTTGACGTCCGTTTACCGACTTGGCCACAGAGGCGCGTTCAGCTAGCAAGGTCGAATTTACTGTATTTAAACTTTAATCTTCCATGAATCTCTCGCGTACATTTATATCTGCTCATGGCGTATCAAATGTAAACAAATGACGTCACACATTATGAAATGGACAAAGTCCGACATTTATTTTAAGACATTTTTATGTTTATACATTCATTTTTTTATAGATACAAATATTTAAGTAAATGCTCTGTTTATAAAAAACAGTATTTGGCGTATCAAATGTAAACAAATGACGTCACACATTATTTACAGAACATTTACTTAAATATTTGTATCTATAAAAAAAAAGAATGTATAAACATAAAAATGTCTTAAAATAATTGTCGGACTTTGTCCATTTCATAATGTGTGACGGATTTCGTATAGGATACAGGTTCGAATCCTGTCGGAGGAAGAATATTTTCTATGAAAATTTCTTGGACATTCAGGCCGGTAAATGTTGTTTAATAGTGTTTATTATAAACAGAACATTTACATAAATATTTGTATCTATATAAAAAAGAATGTATAAACATAAAAATGTCTTAAAATAATTGTCGGACTTTTTCCATTTCATAATGTATAGAAAGTTTTGTTATGGGAAATTACATTACATTATAATTTTTGTTAGAGCATAAATTTGTTATAGCATAGTTTCGTTACAGATATTTTGTTATGGAAAAGCACCTTGGAAATAATCAAATATCATTAAGTATTGATGTCTTAATTTTGTAAAGGAAATAAAAAAAAATATCTTACCTTCCTGCTTTTGTGACGATCATTTCAGTACAAAGTTTATCAAACTGATCCCACAACTGTTTAGATTCCAATTGGACTGTTATATTACATAATTTGGAATGCATAGGCTTTCTATGCACCTCTGGCGATCCATTGGGGGTTGGAGCTCCTTGACTTCCCCCGTGATCGCTGCAGTCGCTGTGACTGCTCGGGGGAGAACCGGTACTGTTCATATCGACTAAGGGGGTTTTTACGTCGACGTCTAGAGATACCAAGCGTCCACCGTTAGCATCTGTTTGGGACATTTGGGAAGAATCCAGTCTCGGGGAATCAAAGAAAGGTCGATTCGTTCCAGCATTTATAAGGCAAGCTGCAAAGACAAAGTAATAGGGTTAGTTTAGGCTACTAACAAATTTAGTATTGTAATTTAGCCAGCTTAGGTTAGTTTGACACAAGGATACAAATGGGGAGCATTCAGGAGGGATCGAACTCACTACTAAGGTTCTGCAACAAGTTCATCTGCCCGATTAATACACCTCGATTATGTTCTTACATGAAGCTCAGAACCCATTTGACCATTTTTCTTTAGTCTTATTTGAAACATAAGGAATAAGGGTTAGAAAAAAATGGAAGACGGAGACGTTCATTCCTATATGTATCAATATGGCACATGTCGTACAGAGATTATCAGACTAGACGATGTCATCTTCCGCTTTAAATTTAGACACCCCAACCTTACCCTGACTTGACGTCTGTGAATGTAACTGAGATATTGATACAAATTATTAACCCTTACGCCCCTTTTCTTTAAACTATTGCTCTAGCTGTTACCATAGTAATTTTAATAATGAATATGCTTATAAAACGCGTAAATTTCAGGAATAAGTTATTCCAAAAAAACTTTCGCTTGAAGATGGAACATAGCTTAGTACTTTAATTCAATTTAATTCAAATAATTATAGTGAAGTTTTCGGCTCTTGTTTTGAAACATGAGAACTCTTATGTAGCGTTGGAATCATATTTTTATATAAATAAATATATTAATAAATATACACATGCCTACGTTCGAAGTGAAAGTTAATTTTTTGTGGTTCTACCAACTCATCAGGCACGAAGTATTACGGTCGATTTTCAGCGAGACCCAGTATTATGGTCGATTTTCGACGAGACCCAATATTACGGTCGATTTTGGGCGAGACCCAGTATTACAGTCGATTTTCAGCGAGACCCAGTATTAAGGTCGATTTTCGACGAGAGCCAGTATTACGGTCGATTTTCGGCGAGACCCAGTATTACGGTCGATTTTCGATGAGACCCAGTATTACGATCGATTTTGATGTATGTATTTGTTTAAAAACTCAACCCTAATAGTTCGTACCTGATGTGTTGATACCCACGAAACTTTAAATTGCAATTCGGACGTAGGTACATGTATATTTATTAATATATATTCTTAGCATAGTCTAATCACTTTGAGCAACGTTTTGCTTACATCTTATATTAAAGTAAGTAAATATTTATTCGCTTACCTGTGTATGCACGCTAACGCACGTACATACAGATGCTAATCCCGATTTTCGATGAGACCCAGTATTACGATCGATTTTGATGTATGTATTTGTTTAAAAAACTCAACCCTAATAGTTCGTACCTGATGTTTGATACCCACGAAACTTTAAATTGCAATTCGGACGTAGGTACATGTATATTTATTAATATATATTCTTAGCATAGTCTAATCACTTTGAGCAACGTTTTGCTTACATCTTATATTAAAGTAAGTAAATATTTATTCGCTTACCTGTGTATGCACGCTAACGCACGTACATACAGATGCTAATATCTAATTATTTGGTTTATATGAACATATATATATATATATATATATATATATATATATATATATATATATATCAACATATCAACATATATATATATATATATATATATATATATATATATATATATACCGCTCAGCTGGAAACATCGCTGTAAATAGGTAAAGAAAAAATGTTTATATATATCTATGTGTGTGTGTGTGTGTGTGATAAAAGATAAGAGGAAAAAGTACCATTAAAAATTTTAAAAATTTTAAAAATGTGCTTTTAATTTAAAAGAATTACTACTTTTCCAAGCCAATAAACACGACCACAAAAATGTTGAAAGATCAAAAGAAAGCGGTTAAATCCATTATCTCATGTTTTTTACAGCGCATACGTCCATCCCAAATTATAACAATCTCATCACAATCTAAACAATATTCATTTATTAATATATATGTGTGTGTGTGTGTGTGTGTGCGCGCGTGTTTGTGCATGTATATATATATATATGTGTGTGTGTATGTGTGTGTTTGTGTGTGTGTGCATATATATATATATATATATATATATATATATAATATTTTTTTGTTTAAAAATATGATTCCTTCGCTACATAAGAGTTCTCATGTTTCAAAAAACGAGAGCCAAAATTATCCAAATAATTATTAAAATTAAGTTGAATTGACGTGTTTAGAAAGCTCTACTTCTGTATGGAGCACTGTCTTCTTAAAAATAAAAACAAAAATACTAAGGAACTCCGGATTATGCAACCAACGTGTTCTTTTCTATTTTCTGCATACCTGCGCACTCATATATATATATATATATATATATATATATATATATATATTTCTTGCATATTACTCGCTTCTTACACTTGTCTTACCAGAATTTGAATTATGGCACTTTGTGTCTTCCATCTGTTTTGACTGACCTTTCAAGAACCTGACGAATATTCATGAATACTCTCATATTTGAAAGCCTTGATAAATCAATGACATCCTTGCTCTTGTATATAAACACATGCAACAAAATAAATCCTTACATTTTTTTTTATAAATTCTCTCAAAGAACGAAATGCATCGACTACGAATAGTCTTTCCTTTTGTCTCTTTATTCATTTTGTTCTTTAACAGATGCACGCTGAAATAAGTTACATTATTAAATATATATATATATATATATATATGGATGGATGTATATATATATATTTATATATATATATATATATGTGTGTGTGTGTGTTTGTTGCTATTACTATAAACGTTATGAATAGTGGGCACATATGTTTTAGCAGATACTCATTCTCTTTATAAACAGTGAAATTAACATCTACTGGCCTGAGGGTTGAAAGGCTTAAAAGAAAATGTGCTACCTGCTGGAATCGAACTTGCATTCTCTTTATAAGATGAGAAGTCACCTTCAAGCTAGCATGTTTTAATATTACGATAAGAGAAATGATTGCAGCAAAACAACTTAAGAAGTGCACATTTCTTTTTGAAACTTTTTCTAAATTTCTGCATACCAACTTTATTTTCGTACATGCATGGCTGATGCTATCCTCCAGGAATGTGACTCGTTGTGCCTTCTCGGGCTAACGTTCTTGAATTCATTGCTATGTCAGCTGCTAAGAAAGTCGGCTCAAGTTTTCAAAGTTTTCTCTCCGGTATCTATTCTCTGCACTAATTTTTTATGAAATTAATTCGTCAAACCACATTAGCAATATAAATTTATCGACAAAGATCAGTAGCGATATAAATTTATGGACAAAGATCAGAGAGTCAGTCATGTGCCATGTGAGATCTTTCGATACATGACTGACGAGGCAGACTTTTTCACGCAGTAGGTCGATATTTCTTTTTGCGTAGACCAGTTGCCATCCAAGGCTATAGGTCTGTACTGCTATTTACCCATAGCTGGGGGGAGAAGAAGAGGATTCATATCTTTCCCAAGGGTATTAGCACGTAAGTGAATTTAACAGATTTGACTGGAATTCGAACTCGGCTCTCCGATTCCTCCACCTGCTGTCTTAATCTTAATCTTAATTTTGAAAGGCTTTGCTTCTTACAGGGCTCCCCCAAATTGTAACCTTTTGCCAATTTAACTTTAGTCAGTAATTATAATAATAATAAAATTTTACATAGCATATATATATATATATATATATATATATATATATATTAAACACTTCCTATAACAGTTCGACAAACTTCGAAATTTACCTTACACTTTCATTTAATTTTGCTTTGCTCCTATATAATTGAAGCAAGAGAAATGTGGTTCTACCGAAGGATGCTGAGAATGCCATGGACCGAACATGTGAGCAACGGTGATGTTTTAGATAAAATGGAAAGAAAAAGGAAACTAATACCTAACAGTTGAAATTTCTGAGCACATAATAAGGAAGGAGGGCTTGGAAAATCTGTTACTCACAAGACGGATTGAAAGTAAGAGGGACAGAGGAAAACAATGCATAACATACTTGACGAGATTGAGAAAATGGATGGCGGAACCAAGGTTTAGAAATAATGAAAAGACAGTATTTATTCAGAGCTGCAAGAGACAGGAACTTGTGGAGAGCCATGATCGCCTACGTCCTGAGTGGACACAACACATGAAGAAGAAGAATATTTTCAGCGAGTGCGTGCGTACTGGACAAGATTTGTCACAAACTTTCCCCGCTGACGACACCGAGTAAGAATCTGCTAAAATATTTAAGCAGATAATGCTCACTTCCCAACCCGTGTCTTATTTTTTAAGTACCAAATGATAATTTAGTGATTAATTTATTTTTTTTTTTATTAAATCGGAGATAAGCGAGAGATTTGTCAGGGTGGGAACAGAGCGAGGACAGGTTGGAGAGGTCCAAATAATAAGAGTGTAAAGGAGGAAGACATGGAGTCCCGATAATATTTAACATTCTTGCTTGTGTTTTGAAAGTTAAATTTTTGACCCACTTCGAGCTTAACCAGTTTAAGTAAATATTAGTTTGTTATTTTGCGGACGTCATCGTCAAGTAGAAAGATGCAGTGAAGAGTTGGGATGTTGGCAGGTTAATAAATTACAAGCGTGACACCGCAAGAGGGTGAGGAACAGAACGAGTTTTGATCTTTATTATGCACCTTGGTTATCGGAGAGTTTATTTTTCGAGATTTTACCCTCGGGTAGAGGTTGACATAGTCACATACTTTCCAAAAGCACTAATGGCCGGTGTTTGAACCCATCTAGAAAGTCAAGAATGTCGATTTTCAATACAAGTTTTCCTCATTTGGCAGAATATTTCCCTCTTTTGGCAATTTTTTTTCCCCCAAATTTTGACAATTTTGTATTGAAACACCTCTTGTCATGATTGGCAATGGATAAAACAGCAATACTGATCAAATTGTTGAATTAATAATTACAGAGTCGATGAAAAACAGCTGCCCGTTACCATTGCAGCATCAGTGTCAATTGCCTGTCTGGCAACAGGACTATCGATTATGACATGATATGGTAAGGCTGAAGGGAAGATTGAATTCATGCCTCATTTTTTAAAAAAAGTGACAAAAAATAGTCATGATCAGAAATTGACTGTTGAATGGTATTTCATCATTGCTTTAATTAAAGAAATGTAATAATAATAAAGAATAACTTAAAAAAAACAAAGAAGAATGTAGCAAATTAATTCCCAAATATTATTAGCAGAGATCATTGGGTAAGAATATGGATCGAGTGGGAACTGTGTAAACGATTCTAATTTGACCAAAGAGTAAAAAAAGTCCAAGGATGAAGATGTCCTTGGGAAAAAGAGAAAGGGAAATTCAAAATAAATTTTAAATTCCGGTGAATTATACAATTCTGGCCGTAAAAGAACATGATGAAATTATAAAAAAAAAAAAAAAAAAATGTATTTGCAAGAAAAAAGATGTAATTGTTCTAGGAAACAAAAATATGGAATTGAAAAAGAAAAAACTCGAAAATATACAAAGTAATTATAGAACCTGAAAGTAACTCATATAACCATCCTTGTTGGCAAACTTCGAAGAATTATCAAGAGTCTCGTAAATGGTTTTGGAGAATTGAAAATCCAAGCAATAATGGTAATGTTAATGGCGAGATAACCCTTTCCGTACGAAAGATATTCAACATACATTGAACTGCTGGAAGAGCTTATGTCTGGCAACAGGACTCTGCACCATGCCACACAAGCAAGAGAATCCAGTCATGGTTGTCAAACAATTTCTGCGACCACATCACCCCTTACATCTACCCTCACGTAACTCCCCAGACTGCAACCCACTTGATTATTATGTGTGGGGCACAGTTGAGCGAGAGACCAACAAAATTCCTTGTAACACCAAAGTTGAACTGAAGGCAAGGATTATGTCAGTATTCACCAACTTAAACAAGGGGACCATCCAGAATAGATGCAGGAGACTCCGAGGTCGTCTAGAGGTTGTGGTTGAGGCCAATGGCGATTTTCTTGAATTAATTTACTCTTTGGTATTTCAAGATATTTTTGTGTAATTTTGGTAAATATATCTGTTAAAATGAGATGGCAGTTTTATTTTCATTTTTGCGTAATTTAGACGACAGTTTATCCATCGCATGGTGTATATGTGTGTGTGTGTGTGCGCACGCGCGTGCGTGTGTCCATTATATATGCTTGTGCATTATATATATATATATATATATATATATATATATATATATATATATGTATGCGTGTGTGTGTGTTTGTGTGTGTGTTAAGCATGTTGATTTGAAAAAGACGGACAAGGCAAGTTTTGTCAGTTTTCATATAAATTTTGTTTGTCATAAGGAAATTTACAAAACTCTCCTTGTCGTTC
This sequence comes from Acanthosepion pharaonis, assembly GCA_903632075.3. Classification (NCBI taxonomy): domain Eukaryota; kingdom Metazoa; phylum Mollusca; class Cephalopoda; order Sepiida; family Sepiidae; genus Acanthosepion; species Acanthosepion pharaonis. The sequence continues at coordinate 1,040,469 of CAHIKZ030000012.1, read as the reverse complement.
TTATTCAATAAAACTTGTTTAAAAGAGAAAAAAAATCCGCTGTACCTATTACATGTCATGGTTCTCGTTTGTGACCTTGACGATTAAGGAGAGAAACATAGCCTCAGAGACATAGACAGACATAAAAACGGTGGACAACAACATACTATATCAGATTCTATTCACGTCCAATGTTTCACAATCTAATTTGTATTAACCAACTGATGTTTGTAAAATACTTCAGGATATACATATATTTATATCGACAATATCCCGTGCGTGCTTCAGCTCATAATAATCCTTATCTTCTTAATAATATTTGGTTTTAATTATTGTGGGGTGGGCGCTTTTATTCTGCAAACTCAGTGCAATATAAATGTATTTTCCTTTAAATAAATTTGAATATCGCTCCCATACCTGGCCTTGTGCTCCCGCTATATATTTAAAGATTCTTGATAAAACCCAAAGAATAATCTGCAATAATACTGATCCTGACCTGGCATCCCGGCTTCAGAAGTTCGCCAACAATGATGGTTATATGAGTTCCTTCTACCTTTTCTATAAATACTTTCAGGGTAATTTCTCTGATGAACTTTCCTCATTGTAAATATTCATCGGGGTTTCTTTTTTAAAAATTGTTATTTTTATTCACCCCCCCCCCCGACAAATTGTACGTATGTGTACTAGATAGGATTTCATTGAGACTTTGAGGTATTATGATGGCTGTAGTAAGAATGGTAACTAAGAATATGTTGTTTTAATGTAAAATATACTGTGGTATGTTTGGATCAATAATTGTGGTTAGCTAAGTTTAAGATAAAACAGACTGAAGACCAGCTTTCCTCTATCCCCCTATTGACCTTGTGCCACGTCTTTGTATTTTCCTCTATGGAACTGAGATTTTATGAATGCAAGCATAGTATTATAATGGCAAGTAGGTTTCATTATTTTACAGTTAAAATGGCGAGATGTGACCGTTAAGTTCTATAACAGTTTCTTCGCGTGGAACGTTCTCTTGAATTCTTGCTTCCAAGTCAACTTTGTTCTTCAGAAGTTTAAGTACAACGTCAATCATTACGTTACATAATCCCTTGTGTGAAAATGATTATCATATATCAGTGTGGCTAGACATCCGATTTCTTCAAGCCGGAATCGAAACTGACAGAATCTTCCATATATGAGAATAAATTATTTGTTTATATTTTATAAGCTAATATAAAAAAATATATATATATATATATATATATATATATATATATATATATATATATATATATATATATATAGATATAGATATAGATATAGATATATGCTGGTGTCCATAAAGTTCATGTGCACTTTAAAAAATTTATAACTTTTTTAGTATTTGCGATAGAAATAATTTGTAAAAAGGATTAGAAAGAAGTAAATCTATATATTTTAATGTTTTATTGAAATTTTATTTAAGTTTCCACATTTCCTCCATCATTAGCAATACAAAAGATAATACGATATTGCAGCTCACGGAAAACGTTTGCCAACTGATTTACAGTAATGCCTGAAATCACATTAGTAATTTTAGCTATACTTAAAACTAGGTACATTAAACTTCATAACATTTTTTACAGATTATTTCTATCGCAAATACAAATAAAGTTATAATTTTTTTAAAGTGCACACGAACTTTATCGACACCCTGTATATGTATATACATACATACACACACACACACACACACACACACACATATATATATATATATATATATATATAATATTATATAAATAAGCTTTAGAAATATTTGACGGACACAATCTTCCATCTACCTGAATAAATTATTATTTTTTCTATTTTATAAGCTAACATGACGTAGTTTTCAGTTCTGTAACCTTAGTAAGTTCTTCATATATTTTATTCCTTTTCATATTTGTTCGAATTTAACATTACTTACAACACTTTTATAGCTTCCCAGGGATTTTCTTTGCTTGAATAATGTTTCATTTAGCACGTTCTATTGTATTTGTACCTAGAAAGGTTGGGAACCTTTCTATCTGCAACATACTCGATGACAATACAAATATAATACCATCATCCACATGTACAAAAAGGCTAAAAATAATGGAAGTATTATTAATAAAAAAAAAAGAAAACACCAACGCTCAATAATATCAACTATGAACACGGCCACAATGTGCTGACCGTGTTTGGAAATAAAACATCCCTATAACTCTAGATACATACATAAAATAATTGATATATTCCGTATAAAATTAATCCTTGATAATAGCAAAATGTATAGCCGAAAGCGCTTGTAAAACATTCGGACAAGTTTTATATAGTTTATGTTCTGAAAAGAAAAAAAATATGCGAACACATGAGAAATTATAAAACACTCAACTACCGCACCTTGTCAGTTTTCAAGGAAACTTGCATACAAGCGGGATTGCTGGCCAAATACACACACGCACACGCACACACATATTACAGACATATATATATATATATATATATATATATATATATATATATATATATATATATTGTTGTTCTAAACGGCATATTAGTGGATAGACATGTTTGATTAGGCGTCACTGTTTTCTTTAACAACAAAATCGATGTCTATCGATCTAGAGATCGAAAGTCATATTAAACCAAATGTACCTTCCAATAGGAAGCGAATTTATACTTTTTTATAAGTTTTTAATTTAAGAAATCACTTTTAAACCAAGTGTGATCTACCATTAAGCTACGGTAAACCATCACGGCAAAACAAAGCTCAGCTCCCCTGTTAAGAAATGCACATCTATCGTTGAAACTTCTTGAAGTCTATCGCTACTAAAATTATTTTCGTTTGAAATGTCCCAGTTCATTGTTTAATAGGGTACAGGAGTCTTACTTTCTTGTGATGGTTTCCGTGTAACCAATAAAATATAACATAGTATAAAAATTGATAAGAAATAATGTCCTATTAAAGATCCATTACATATATTTATGTTTTGAGAGAATGAGAGAGAGAAAAAATGGTGAGAAAAAACAAGTGATAAAAAGAGCAAGAGAGAAGAAAAATTACGATGTTTGAGTCAGGGCCAATGCTTATAGGGTCTGTTAGTAAGGTATGAAAGTCAGTATACTAATGAATAATTAACGCAAATTGCTTGTTAGCCGTCGCTCTTTAGCAGACGTTGTTGGTTCTAATCACTGCGTGAATGGCTGCAAAAACATCTTCATACAAATTTATTTCTTCCTAGCCAATAAGAGAGGCCACTTCCTGGTCTCATCCGACGTACTTCTGTTCTTTCTTGTAGTGAAGCAAGAACGCTGCGATCGCTTGTTTGTATCCCCTTTTGTGTGTTAACACCAGTGTTAGTTTTGTAAACATTTACCTCATTACTGTTGCTTTGCCTACTTGTTTTTTTTTCTTTTTTTACAGTAAGGTTCACCTTTTCAAGACTCGGGAGCCACTCGATGTAAAGGAGGCAATTTGTGCGTAGAAGATAACGGTTAATACTAGACTTGAACAGGTTAAGATTGTAGTGATCGGGGAAACATCTTCTTGGGAGTCGGTTCCACAGGGCAGGGTTTCGTGGGAAGAAGCTGCTCGAGTGGAACTTGTTACACGCCGATGGAATACGGAAGTAATGTGGGTGGTTTTTGTCTTGCCTATATTGTTTCCTTAATATTATTGCCCTGTTCTTTTCTTTTTTCTTTTTTTTTTTTTTTTTTGGTTATTGTTTATTTGTCTTTTTTTTTTTGGGGGGCATTTCTGCCAGTTACATTTTTGCCTTTGCCATTTACTCTACAGACGTCTTATCTGTATAAGCACACTCACATATACACAGAGTCGCCCAAAACAATGTTTTATTTTTATTATTTTTATGTAATATCATACACATTCTTTGACTCCTATGAATTCTTTTTACTTTTATGCTCTCTCTCTCTCCCTCTCTCTCCCTCTCTCTCTCTCTCTCTCTCTCTGTTCCTGGCACTTTTCTTTCTCCTCTGTCCCCCTCTCTCTTTCTGCCCCGCACACACTTATACACAAGTGTGGCAGTAGCTAATACACGCACGCACACACACACACACAGACGAGCAATTTGCTTCCTGGCTTTGTGATGTAGTACCGCCCTCTCGTCACTAGATTTTGACCACCAAACTCGTCGACTTGGAAGGCTCGTATTTCTTGCCAGGTGATAAGAAGTCGGATGACAACTTTCACAAGGTCGAAAGGTCGAGGTATGTGCTCAGTATTAATGATAAGAAGCGACGCGCACGGTCGAACCAACAAGTCCGTCTCGGGTTTGAAAACCAAAACCTAAATTAAATAATTATGAAATATGAGATGCGATCAGACTTCATCGTTGGTTTTGTCTCTTTTGGAAAGAAAAGTGATTCCGAAAAACATTAAGTGAATATTTGATTTTTTTTTTCTATTTTATCAATTAGATTTTAATGTCTATTTTTATTTTCTGATTTAATATTAAGCATCACAGAGATTCTTCAAACTTCAAAATAAAGCCGATTTTAACGCCTATATTTAAACTGATAAGTACGTTATAGAAATCACTGAAGAAAAAATTACTTGACAATATGTAGCGACTGCTATGTTTTTCCACCCTCACATTTTATTCGTCTGCGATTGGCTAATAAATCTATACTGCCTTTTTATAGGACAATTTAGCCATCGCAGTCATTGCTTTGAATTTTTCGGTTTTAAACTTGCTTACTTGTTTCGTTAGTACAAATTTAACGATTGGTGAAATTTTAACCAATCACATATTTTAGTGCAAAATCAACTTTTCCCGCGGTTTCGCTGGGAGCCTATTTGTAGCTTTAAAAGAGGCAAATTTGTCATAAGCCGCCAGTAGAGTCCAGAAAATTTCGCCTGTCAACACAAACCTATGACTTTACTGAAAATATTTCAAACGCACACAGACACAGAATTTTGTAATACATACATACATACATATCTCTCTGTGACTCAGCCAAGATCTGTCAACCAGGGCTCTGTTGATTTCTCTAACACAACACATTTTCTGATCAATTGTATTCTTGTGTTATCTATTCTAACAGCAGAATTGTTCTAACATTGATTCCTGAACATTTCTCTCTCAAGAGAACTTTCTTTCGAACAATCAATTACAAATACAGTAAAAGGGAAGCAACTTCTTTTCCCTTAATCTATACATTGAATACAAATTATTGTATATTTTGTTCTTGTATGTTATTTCAATATATACTTGTTAATTCACATTTGGAGTTTTGTTGTTTTCTTGAATCATTAATAATACAAAAAGTATATGCGCTAAGAACACGCATAACAAATACATCTGAGAAAGGACAAAAAATAAAGAAAAGAAATTGAAATACAAGGGGGGCACCTTATAAGCTTTGATATAAACACGATAATGCCTCCTTTTTTTTTCGTGCAAACCAGACCAATATCTACTTTTTTAATTTGTGTATAATCGGTTCTATGTCTCTACTCGAATGCAATCCGAACCTGTTTCTACCTTTCTTTTATTTTATTATGAGTTTTTTTGTCCTTATGAATTATATCCGACATTAAATAAACCAACAAGTGTTGATATGCCGTTGAAATAACTAATCAATTTCACGAATTCATACAAATTTTTATTACATATGTCACAATTCGAAATTTATGAAGAGCCCAAGAATGAATCGGCTGAATTTAGTGTAAGGATGTCTTTTGGAAGTATAGCGCAAGAATCGTTTTCAACCGCTTGCAGTGACAAGCACTCTACCCGATAAATATTCCAGGCCGTAAAAGATGCTCTATTAATTCATTTAACAATGAGTTCATTCATTATTGAGTGCTCCATTTAAATGGCCTTATGCTAGGCTATATGAATGGGGCCTTGAGCTGTGATGAAAAATGCCTTTTTATCAGAAATGTTCGTCAGCAATGAAAACAATACAAAATAAAACACAGATACACAAGCAAGTGGATGATAATGTTACAGGTTTTCATAGAATCTTGTGAAATACAAAAATTTATGGCTCATGGCCACATCACGTTGAAACATAGGTTCTCGTACGATCATCGAAGTTAAGCAATGTCGGGCTTGGTCAGTACCTAGATGGGTGACAGCTTGGGAATACCAGGTGCTGCAAGCTTGGATGTGCGGGTGGTGTAATGGATAGTGGCTCGGAATTATTAATCGGAGAGCCGAGTTCCAATTCCAGTTGAGTTCGTTATATTCACTTACTCGTAAGTACGATTGGAAAAGACATGTATTTACCTCCTCTCTCTCTCTCCAGATATGGATTTGTTGGAATTTTGGGGTACATTATGGAATCTTCTTTCAAGATATTAGTAAAGTCAATATTCATATGGAACAAATACTTTAGTATTCATAAAATATATCTTTTTTGTTTTGTAATTAATTTTTTTTGTTTTGTAATTTTTTTTAAAATTAATATCCACAAAAATTAGTGATATCATTTTGTCCACTGTTAAGTATTTCAGGTTAATAAACATTAATAACAATATTATAAATTTAGGTTATGATCAACAGGATTAATTAGTAATACTTGTATCTCTAAACCCTTATTACACGCCGCCCTACGAAAATTCAATCTAAAATATTTTCTGGCTTTAAATAACCTGCAAAGGGTTGATAAGTCGTAGAAAAAAGAATCAATCAATCAATAAGCAAAATTTCTAGGACAAAGAAGAATTCTGTCAATTAAGATTTATTTCTTTTCCTGTAATTATTTCTGATTGTTGTACTCTTTTGCCACAAATCCAGATAAAAGCACACCAAGTACGGCGTACAACAATGCCTTTTAGATGAAATAAAAGATAGAAATTGAATCTATATTTACTAAGTCCAGTTCATGGTCAATTGATGAGGATGAGTGTAAAAAGATTAAGCTGCATCAATTGCTGGAAATAATCTAAAAAGTTAGCATTCGTAGTATGCAAGGCTAAACGCTGATCAATGTAACCAAAATGAGGAAAGACACAACTATCTCAACCAATAATCAAATATTGGTAGATTTTTATTCAATTTAGCTAAATTCCGTACAAAGAAGCAAGAGTGTATTTCGCTAGTCTTCTTTGTGGAGAAGGCTAGACAGCTTAAAAAAGTTCAAAACCCTGGCTCGTCCGTGAACTCAGATCATTGGCCACAAGGGCTTGTGGCAAATACAAGACTCTTATCATTTACGGAATCAGTTCGATGGTTTGAAACATGTTTATATGGGCGTAACTCGTATACAGATTCAACTGAATTAAGACACGTTTTTTAAAAAGAAAGAAGCAAATTATGATTGGTCTGACACTATTCTATCGACTTTGAACATGCATCGACTAGAAAATGGCTGCTATATCTATTTTCATCGGAGTGGTAGCACCTGTTAGGGTCCCAGCTATGGGTAAATAGTTAACCCCCAAACTGGGGTCAAAACACTATGAAAGTGTAAAAATAGGTTTTAATAGCAGAAATACTTTGTAAAAAAATATTACCAGCAATACATTTTTGAAAAAAATTACCACCAATAAAAACCTTGTCGGCATTAAATAACCCATTGAGGTTGATATGGCGTAGAACAAAAGCAACCCACCAAATCTTATTTTCATTCAACTGCAATGTCATTTAATTCAATAGGTAACGAAGCATCCCCACTTTTGAAAATATCAAGGAAAACTGATAACTATTATTGAAAATAAAAATGGTTAGAAGGTATGGTTATGGTTGGGGATCTACAGTGGTTAGATGCTTTATTTTCTAGCCTGAATTTCTTAGAGTAGATTTTGTAATTAAGTATTATGTGCGTTATTAATAAAGAGATAGGTAGTTGTCGAATTAAAACTACAATATACTTTCAGCAACTTTACTGAAAAGTGCTATCACAAATGTTGTCAAAGTCTAATTCTGGTACAAGGCTGCAACTCCCGAGCACTTAGTAGAACACTCATTGGCAATAGTTTTCTAGATTACTATAAGAAGTACACGGCGAACGCCAATTGAATTCAAAATAGAAGTCAGCTATAACAAAAATTATGAAGATCTAGAAAAAAACAAGTAAAATAAAATAATTTTTTATGCAGTCCAAGGGGGAATAATTAAGTTTGAATTTCAGCCACGCCTTAATAGCCTCGGGGTGATTTAAAAAATGAGTCGCTCTAACTCTTACTTTAAAACTGTCTTGTTTTGTTTCTTTTTTTTTTTCTTCTTTTTTTTTTCTTCTTTTTTTTTTCTTCTTTTTTTTTTTTTTTTAGAAAGTTCTTTAATACACCGAGGGCGAACGCTTGGGTAATTTCAATCAAACTTTCTTTTCATCTTTCACAATAAATCCTTCCTCGAATATATTTTTGTTAACACTGCGATCATGTTTAGAAATGACCCGGCTGTGATGATTGGTGTTTGGCCGTTTTGATTTAAGCGTTGATGAAAAGAAAAGTAAGAAAAAAAAAGGAGGCAGAAGAAATGATCTTCGCAAAGATGGCGAGTACTTAAGTAAGTTTTATTTCAATGAGAGACTTGAGCCCAGTGGATATATATCATGTGACCAAGAGGGTATCGCCAACTCTGAAAGATGGGCCAGAAAAAGGTTACAGAGGGTTTTGAAAAAAAGAAACAATCTTGTCGAGTTGAGCTGAAAGACAGGCGAATGGGATTGTTGGCGGTAAAGAAGGAAAAATGGCGCTGGTCGTTTTGAGATTTCGGAAACAAAAGGAAACATAGAATAGAAAGCAAGAATTAAGCTTTAATAAAAAAAAAATGATACACAACGTCAGGAGAGAAAGCGGGTAAAAAGATAAAATAAAAAAGAGACACGGTTAAAACAAAGACGAGAAGAATGGGAGAGGAAAGAAATGAAAAAAGAAATTATTGTAAGTAGTTGTTTACTAAATTTAACATGGCACAAAGCTAGAATAATAAGGCACTCAGTGAGGGTCAAACTAACAACATTAGCGAGATTTTTTTAACCATCTCCCTAGAGAGTAGTGGTTCTATTAAGAAAGTTGAGATTGGGGAAAATCGGAACTTAGATGAATATTTGGATAATATTCAATGGCGAGGATTTTCCTTCTGAGTAAATTATTTCCTTTTTGTATGAGTGTAGTATTTTTAAAATCAAAATTGTGGTTGAATTTATTTCTATGTATGGCCAGAGCATTTGTCAAATTTGGTATTTACGTATTCCCTTTTGTGTTCATAGATGCGTCTTTTTAAATTTCTGCAGGTTTCTCCAATGTATTGTGAGGAACAGTTTTGACGATTGCAGAATCACTACTCTCCCAAGCCAACATACACAACAAATATATCACGAAATCAAAAGAAAACGGTTGAATCCTTCTTCACAACAATCCAAACAATATTTCTACATATGAAAAATTCTCTTCAAACATAAAAAGTAAATGACGTAATTTTTTATTTGACCCAATGAATATATGTGAGTTTCAAAATTCTTCTGGTAACTAGCAACATTTTGTTTTGTTTTTGTTTATAGATACTTTGTTCGAATAAATTCATTTCCCTTTTTGCCTTAAAAAAGACTGCAGTGGACGAAACGCGTCGGTTAAACCTATATACAGTTTTCCTATAGTATTTTCCTTTATATATATTATCTTCTTCTACAGATTAATTCTGCGAATTTTTTACATAATATCTTTTCTGTTTATACGTTATTTTTAATAGATACAATTTAAGTAAATGCTCTGTTTTTTTTAAATAAAAGTATTAATTACATTTACTGACCTGAATGTAATTTCTCTGTAGCTGAGTGGTATAGCACGTAAATAAAATGACGACTGCATATAGGACACGGGTTCGATTCCTGTTGGAGAACGCACATTTTCTACGAAAGTTCTCCGACATTCAGGCCGGTAAATTTGATTAATAGAGTTTGGGGGGGGGGAACAGAGCATTTACCTAAATAAATTGTATCTATTAAAAATAACGTATAAACAGAAAATATATTAAATAATTGTCGGACTTTATACATATTAGTGGTCTATGTATCTATGTATCTCATTCTCTCTCTCTCTCTCTCTCTATATATATATATATATATATATTTCCAAGAGGATAGAATCCAGGTAGAGCTCAATGTACAAGACAGAGCAAGAATATAATGGTTATGGTTATGATTTATTACACTGGAATCGTAATCACGATACAATTTAGCAGACCTACGAATTCAAATATATATATATATATACATATATGCATAGAGGGAGAGAGAATATGTATGTGTATGTGTGTGTGAAGCCAAAAATGCTGTCAGTCATTTAAGGCAAACAATCCTTGTAATAAAGTGCACGATATCAGAGATGGAGTAGTAATAGATTTGATACAAATATAAATTTTTTCACTTAGCCAATTGGTGTTACCTTAAGAATCCTGACCTCAGAGTTTCGTAGACGGACCCTCCAGCATTGGATTACATATTAAAAATTGATATATATATATATATATATATATATATATATATATATATATATATATATATTATTTACGCACAATTTACAAAGCAAGGCGGTAATGCCACTAGGTTACAGGGGGTGAAAAGAGTGAGAAGACTAGTAAAAGTAAGGAGAAAAGACAATAAAAAGAACAGGTTTCAGGAAGACAGAAGATGGTGATTGGCGTTGCATTTAAATTATTTTATCGTAGGTAGCAGGAAAGCAAAAAATTGGAATGCAGTTCTACGAAGCCATGGTCAGAACAATTCTTCTCTATGGTTGTGAGACCTGGCCACTGCGCAGAGATGATCTTCATAAGCTTGAGGTCTTCGATCACTACTGCCTCCGCCGTATCCTGCGCGTGCACCCCTCCGACCGGATCCCCAACTCGTCCATCCGCACCAGATGCAACATTCTGGTCCTGGAAGAAACTCTGCTTAACAGGAGACTCCGGTGGTTCGGCCACGTCCTGCGGCGACCTAGTGATGAGTTCGTCCGTAAACTGGTGGCGCCAAACGCACCCACTGGTTGGAGGAAGCGCCGAGGTGGTCATCTCAAGACGTGGCTCGCAACGGTCAAAGCAGATATGAAACTCATGTCCGGTCCTCGCGTTTTCGGGGTCCGACGCTGGAATCGCGAATGGTTCGATCATGCCGTCGATTCTGCTGCCGATCAACAGGGGTGGATGGCCTTGACGCGCGATGCGGTTAATTCAGTTGGAGCCGGCTCAAATCACTCCGGGGGAATGCCGTTACAAGACAAGACAAGACAAGAGTTCTACAGGCAAGATGTGCGAGAAAATATGCTATGAGGATAGAACACCCTGTTGCATTTCAGTTGTTCCACAGTAAAACGGTGAGACCTAACTGCCAATCTAGCAGCGCACTTAAAATCGTGCAGTCGAAGCACAAAGGAGGAAGCCTCATCAGAACAATTGCCATGGAAATATTTATAGAAAAGACAGAGTGAAGCCACGTCACATAGCCGATCGGTTAGAGCGTTCGCTTTCTGAATATGAGAGTCAGGTTCAAATTTTAACAGTCGATTTGTCGGATGATTTCTTCATGTTAACGTTTGGAGGAGCTATCCCAGCGTGCGGCACCTTTGTAAATTTAGCTGTAAGCCATACTATGTATAGGTTGACTCGGTTGTGAGGGAAATTGGAAGGACAGAACGGTCCGGAAGTTGTCGAAGGTTGTGCTTGAGCGTACACAGGACTTTTTGTTCAAACTGGCCATTATGACAGATCATATGCTTTTTCCCTGAAACTTTTGCACGCTCAGTGGATCCGATGACAAAGTATATATATATATATATATATATATATATATATATATATATATATATATATATATATGATGTAAAAAATTTCATGTGCAAAATAGATAGGTTAGTAAAAAAGCAAGGACAAACGAAACGTCACCAATCTAATCATTACGATAAACATTTATTAAATATTAATTTGGAATTTTCGGACACGCCTGTGTCCTTCATCAACGGACCGAGGAATAAACAGAGAAATGGGAATTACTCACAGACAGATGTTTTTTAACTGGAAAATACCCCATCTGCAAAAACATCCGTCATATGGTTAATAATTAATATTTAATAAATATTTATCGTACTGATTATATTGGTAAACTTTCGTTTGTCCTTGTTTTATTAACTAACCTATCTATCTATCTATCTATATATATATATATATATATATATATATATATATATATATATATATGTATATATATATATATATATATATATATATATATATATATATATATATATATATATATATATATACATATATATATATATATACATATATATATATACATACATACATACATACATTATATATAACAGTGGTCTCTGGTCACATTTAAACTTGTCCGTAAAACGGTATATATATAGTGAACATGTGATTACGAGGAAATATTTTAAACTGAGTCTGAATTATATTTCTTTCTGAAAGAATATTTGTATTCATTTTCATCAGTTAAAAGTATCCCTAGAGTTGAGATGTGCAATTGAAAGTAACCTTTTACTTTACTTTTGTTGAAAACAGTCCGCTAAGCGTTTTATAAAAATCACTTAAGGATTTTTTGATAAATTACATTCTCCAGCTTAGCCCTCTTATCAACTTTTTCACGCATTTTCTCATTTCCAACTATGGAAATGTTAGTTTTTTAATGGTCCACATGGTCCATCAATCATTTTTATGGTGTTGAAGATGCTTTTTAAATCGATTCTTATTTATTTTTTGATGATGTATGCATTTTCTTTTTGCATGGATTAAAACTAGGATTTTAATTATAAAAAAAAATATTTTGATTTTCTTTAGGTCACTTCCGAGTTACCTTCCATGTCGTCTTGTATTTAAATGTACGCAAAGAATCCGAGATCGTTCATAGGCGAGTTTTTATCATTTGCTCCACTTGATGGCCTCGTTTTGATCAGTAATTTTTCAGCCATTTTGCTTCAAAGTAATGAATCACACCTACTCTCAGAATGAAAAATTGTAGTATGCAGTTCATGATAGCGCAATTTATGGCCATAGCCGGAATATATACGCCATTTCACGCAGATTTTGTCAGAACATTTACTTGGAATATAATGTAAGAAAAATCACCCTTCTGTGTACGAAAAAGTTTCGATAGAAACCCTCAGTTAGGGGAAGAGTAAAGATTTTCTTGTTTAGATTGGTTTACTGTTTTCATTAAAACTCACCCAAATGTTTCCATACATAGGCTTGAGTCCACAAGTTTTGCTCGAGCAACAAGTTTCAAACAAAACAATCTTACTCGTTTCTTTACTAAATTTAAACAAAAAGTAGATAATTTATTTTTCAAATAATCCTAGCTTCAATATTATGTCAATGATTGGTGCGTATAACGCGTGAAATTAAACTCGGACTCTTCTTATTCAAATTAATAACATTTACATAAACGAGGTGTAAGTAAATTACTGTTGAAATACGTTTAGTGACAATTGGTCAACGACTCAGTCCCTGACTCACCGTTTAAGCTGTTTAAGGAAATTTACACACCATTTTAAAACAATATTTGATGTACTTTTTACAAATAAAAACTATACAAATAAGACTTATAAGTGGCATATAATTTTTCGGCATTCCAAGCTTGTGGGTCGCATTTGGGCGAGAAATCAAGAAAACTTGTAACACCGAAGATGAACTAAAGACAATGATTATGGCAGCATTCACCAAGTAAAACAAGGAGACCGTCTAGAATAGTTGCAGGAGATTCCGAAGTCGTTTGGAGGCCGTGGTTGAAGCCAATGATTTGAATAAATTTTATTGAATAAATTTACTCTTTATTATTTCAAGATATTTTTGTGTAATTTTGGTAAATATATCTGTTACAATGTTATTTTCATTTTGCGTAATTTAGACGGTCACAATTTCTCCATTGCAGCCTATGTCTAAACAAACAATAAGGATTAACTTGTGAACTTGATAAGCAGTTGAACATTCTACAAATTGTCACGTTGACTCAATTGACGATCGGCAAAAACAATCCCGAGTGGAAAAAGATACTTTTACGAGTAAAAAGAAACAGTTAAAATTTCTAGGGTATATAACGAGGAAAGAGGGCTTGGAAAATTTGATACTCACAGGACAGATCGAAGGCAGGAGGGACAAGGGAAAACAACGCATACCCTACCTAGCAAGCTTTAGGTAAAATGGAAACAAAAACGATACTTATACTTAAGAAAGAGACAGCTGAAATGTCTAGGGCACATAATGTGGAAAGAAGGCTTGGAAAATTTGATACTCACAGGAAAGATCGAAGGCAAGAGTGACAGGGAAAAACAACGCATGCCCTTCCTAGTGAGCTTGTGTAAAATGGAAAGCAGAACAGGGTTTAGGAAAGATTACTAAAACCAAATTTTTTAGCGCTACAAAGGGCAGAAATTGTGGAGAGTCGTAATCATCAACGTCCTGAAAGAACACGGCACATAGAAGAAGAAGAACTAGAGATTCAGCATATATGTTTTGGCATCTTGGATACTGAAGGTGTTAATAAAGATTATGGACGTTTTCTCTCTTTCATGGCTTACGGCTTCATCAGGTTGAAACACCTGTTCCCGTACGAATACCGAAGTAAAGCAATGTCGAGCCTCGTCACTACCAAGACGGGTGACCGTTTGGCGTTGTAAGTTTGGATGTGCGGGTGGTGTAATTGATAATGGCATCGAAATTTTTAATCGGCGAACCGAGTTCCAATTCATTTACGCGATAATACGCTTTGTAAAGGTATGAATCCACCTCTTCTCTCCCCAGCTATGGATTAATTAGTTCTTGTATCACTAACTCATTATTATCTCGAAAAAATCCTTACAATCTAAAGATATTTTTGAATAGGGTTGATAAACCATAAATAACAAATCAATCAAAAACAATATTTCTTTCATATTTGGAGAAAGAAAGATCTCATAAGTGAAAGACGTTAACCTTGTCTTTACGATGTTTAGATATGAAAATGTCTTCTTATGCTAGACTTGAGTAACTGATACTATGCCGATGACTTTTAAATTCTTTTTTTTACTAATGTTCAACCAATACAAAGCCCAAGAGCCACTCAAGGTAGAGGGTTACTGTGTGGAGGAAGAGACAGGCGTTAGTAGTATAGAGTTGAATTAGACTTTAGAAGGAACCGGAAAGCAAATCGTAAACAATAAACAAGGGATAAAACTCTCCCCCTGTTCAAAAAAACAGGGAGGAGTAAGAACCAGACAATAGGCGAACCAATTAGTGAAAGAAATAAAAAAAAATTAAATAAATAATTAATGAATAAAATTTCAGAGTTCAGGTGCAGACGTTAAGAACCGAAGCAGACTATAGGAGCCAGAAACTCAAAACAGGAAACAAGAAATAAACCTCTACTCCCGTTCAAAAGACCGGGGAGGAGTTATACCAAAGCCATGGATACCATGGAGCATGCGCAGAATGTGAAAATCATGGCGATGTAAAGAGTAAATGTTGATATCACCATATATCACGTTACGCCGATTGTCTTCATTTTATTGAACCTCTCCATTAAAGGCGAGAGGAAATATTAAAATGAATTCAAATAAAAGGCAATAAACTAAATTAACATTTATATATTTTATTTCATTTATCAAAGACTGTCTTATTAAAAGATCAATGTTCTCTTTTGTGTTGTTTTTCTCTACCAAATCGATTATATTCGTACTTAGACTCAACAATACCCAGAAAGGCAAATCGTTAATGTCCCGTAGAAAGATGTCGGCAATGACAAAATCTGAAATCACACTGAAGGGCATAACAAAGAGCAATAGGTGAAATGAATATGCCTCTATCCCTCAAAAGAAATTTTAAAAATTCTGCTCAACATTCCCCGAATGTTTCCCGATACAACTGACACCCGAGGAAGACCTGAGGACACGGTAACTGAAACATTTTCATGAAAACTACAAGAGGATGCAAGTCGAGAAAGAAACAGAGTAATAACAATATGTCATTAGAATCCTGAGGGTAGAGCATAGTTTTAAAATCTAGTTTAGTATAACAATTTCTATTGTTCAATCTTAACTGGGTACATCATATTAGTGTCCTTGTGCCATATTTAATTAAAATATTGTAATATTGGCGAGAATTCGTTTTAAATATTCAGATAGCAATCGTTTCACGAACCTATTTTAATTCTTACGTTGCTTGGCCTACACTGCCTCTTCTTCAATTGCATATGGCTTACGGCTGGCTCCCTCTACTGATCCCTCTTTTATTTTCTTTCTCTTAAATTTCTGCTTGGCACCGTTTCCTTCTATGATATAATGTACCCAATAGAAGTCTAGATTAATGTCAGATAAAGCACAGTCTATTATTGTAGACCAGTGTTTGTTGTAATTTCATGATGTAATTATTTTCCCAGATAGTAGTAATCTAATGAAAACGAGAGTCCATAACAGCCAATTTTTATACATCAATAGATTTCATCTCCGACAGAAAAAAAAATGATTGAAAGAGGCGAAATGATACACAAATAAAATTAATCTGAACATTTTTCTTTCTCGTCTTAACTTTTTTTTTTTTTTTTTTTTGAAGTTAAGGTTAGGGTTAATTCAAGCAGATAATACACACTTTCTCCGCCCAACTGAAATATTTGCTTTCAAAATCACCCTATGCAATTCGTACTTTTGGGGGTGGGGGGTGAATAGGCCAAAGGAGTAAGAGAGAGCTTGTATATCGCTGCTTAACAAAATGTCTCTTAGACAATCTCAGAATGAAGACCAGCACGTGATATTAATATGACAGAAAAGACAGTAGGTAAGAATTAACCTTCTGTGTAAAGTTTGGTTGGTCCTACCTCTTGGCTGCAGTAGGTGTTCGTTTACCAATCGAGTCAGTTATCACTGTTCAATCTCAGATTAAAGCCAAGATTCAAAAGTTAATCTTAAAACGCTCACATTATGCGGCATAAATCAATTATCTGATGAGAGTGATTTTAAAATATCATATATGCCAACTCTGTTAATTGTAGTGTTCAAGGAATAATTCATCCTTTTGCAATAGGGATAATCGTTATTAGTCCAAAAGAAAATCATGTTACAACCTGAGCCGAAAAGTTATATACAGCACGTATACACACGCGCACACATACAAGCACACGCTATTACAATAAATGTGCAGCTGATTGTGTGTAAGCGTGTGCATTACATGCGTACATGTGCATAATAACAGAATTAAAACTATATGAAAGATTCATTTCTTTCCAAAATGTGTATATATTCTGTGAAAAAGTTATCTCCCTCCCTGATATATATATATATATATATATATATATATATATATATATATATATATATATATATATATATATATATATATATATATATTTTTTAAAAAAAAATTATAACATAAATATGTTATAAAATCACTGATTTTATAACATACTTATGTTATAATTTTTTATAAAAATATTATATCTGCTCTACTTTGTAGAGCACTCTTTTAAGAATAGTAATTGTTGGTTATTGGAATTCATTCCGTATATACCAATTATATACTTAGGTATATATATATATATATATATATATATATATATATATATATATATATATATATATATATATATATTAAGCATTTCACCCCAAGCAAGGTGGGGATGCCATTAGCATGCAAGGGGTTACAGAGAGTGGGAGCGAGATTAAAGGGGCGTGATAGAGGAAAGGATGAAGAGAAGGACAGGGAATATATCAAGGTATTTGTAGATGTCGATAGATATTACATTTAAATAGTTGGAGATTATAGCTATCAGGGAAACAAGTAATAAGAAGGGGATTCCACAGAAGAGAGGTGCGAGACATGTAGGTATTGGAGTAGAAGAGACAGATACATTTAATTGTTTCGACAGTGAAAGGGTGGGACCGAGATGTCAGCTGAGTTGCACGTTTAAATTCATGCAGTCTGGGAACCAGCGAAAGTAGCTCGTCGGAGTAGTTACCGTGAAAGTATTTGTAGAAAAGACAAAGGGGGGCGACGGCACGTCTGTGAGTGAGCGACTGTAGACGAGATGCCAGATCAGGGCCAATCACATTGCATATCCGTATCTGGATTTTGTTAAGAATGGATTTTTTATTTATTAATTCGACTTAATTTTATAACTTAAACGTTATTTTTAATGGATCCCCATATTTAAGTAGCTCTGCTCTGATTATTGAACACTATATTTATTCATTTACATGAACATTCGAGAAATCTTATTAGAAAAATATGTTTTCTTCAGCAGAACTCGAACCTGCTGATATGCTTTGACCTCTCGGCTACAAAGAACCTAATGGCTTAGTGAAGTCCGAATAACACTTTCAAACACAGACATTTCCCGATTCCTGAAATATAGATCTCTGTCCAGTTTTGTATCTCTACGTAAACAAAGTCATTTTTAGGAATGTCTTTTTCATTTATTAATCCAATAATTTATTTACGTAAACGTTATTTTTAGTTGATAACTATATTTGAGTAGATGTTCTGCTTATTTATTAAGGACTATATATATATATACTAGCAGTGTAACCCGTCTTCGACCGGGTGTTTCATCACTGAGAATTTTTGCCGTTCAATTGGAGCAGTTCAAGTTTAATGTCAGTCCACCCGAAAATCAATATTACTAAGAACAATTGAGTGCAACTGAGATACATACCCAAATGGGGGGGGGAATAAACTAACAATTTGAAGTGGGGACTGAAAAGGGCCGTTTTTGCGTTCTCAATCTTGCAAGGAAGGAACCTCTTCCATGGACCGTCGTAATAATAATATATGGTAATTTTTATTTATAATATATATATATTTTTTATAATTCTAATAATCTTTTGCAGTAGATTCCAACTTTCTAAATTGATTGTACTCTGTTTTTCTACAGACATTAAATTTTACCTTTGATTTTTGCTCGAAGTGTGAAAAAACAGTTTTTTTCCATTTTTCACCTTCAAGGTTGTAATTTTTCCAGCCAATTTGGACTCAAAACCGTAATTAAAGAAATTATCTATCAAAAAAATTTCGTCGAAATCTGATGAACTGTGGAAACGGATAAACAACATCCGATCACACACACATACATACACACACATATTTTGAGAATTATAGATATAGATACCAAAAGACATTACTTAGTAAGCGTTATGTAGGACAGGAAACTGTGGAGAGCCATGATCATCCAAATTCTGAAGGGCCAGGGCATAAAGAAGAAGAATTTCACTTTTTTTTTGTTTTCACGATAAAATTTCTCTCTTTCCTATTCCATAAATTGCAGACCTTCGGCAAATTTCGAACCCCATTTTGATAACCGTCTTTAGGTTTGTTTTGCACAAAGGTTACCAAATATTAATACCTAAATTAGAGTGAATATTCGCGAAAAATGATATGAGTAAATTCTGATTTTAGTAGCTACTAACTAGCAGTATAACGCATCCTTGACCGGGTCTTTCATTACTGTGAATTTTTGCCGTTCAATTGGAGCAGTTTAAGTTTCAACTCTCTAAATTGATTGTACGCTGTTTTTTGTTTTTTTTTTACAGACATTAAATTTTGCCTTTGATTTTTGCGCAAAGTGTAAAAAATCATTATTGTTTTCGATTTTTCACCTTCAATGTTGTAATTTTTTCCAGCTAATTTGGACTCAAGACCGGTAATGAAGAATTATCTATCAAACAAAAAAAAAATGATCGAAATGCATAAACAACGTCCGATCAAACACCCACACATACATACATGCACACAAACATTTTGAGAATTATAGATATAGATTTAAATCTAACCACCTGAATATACAAGAAATATTCAGAAATATATATATATATATAAAGAAATAATCATACATAGAATCTATCAGCAATATTAATGCGATTAATGGTGAAATCACTTCGCTAGTAGAACATAATGTATGCATTAAAATACTGTTAATCCATTGAATGATGTGATCCTCATTTATAAAACTGTTGTCAGATGTTTCTAGTGTATATTTTTTAAAGTTAAGTAAGTACATTCGAAGATCCATGTCTCCATCGTCAGGCTGTATTTTTTTCCTTTAAAGTTAAAACTTGAAGACGAAATATTTGTTTGTAGACCGAAAGATGTTTTTTAAGAATGTGTTATTTATTGACGGTTGTACAATCTCGGAATGTGCTAGTCGCAACGCTAAAATTCAAAATTTCAAGTGAGAATTTTTATAAAAATTTTGTAATATGGTAAATCCACGAATTCTTTTTTTACAACTGTTTTTCAGTTAACATGACATGAATTAAGTATATAGTTCAAATAATATGTGTGTGTGTGTGTGTGTATGAGGAAATACAGTTTTAAGGTGTGCTATATTTATGGAACAAAATGCTCAATATCAGAAATAGAGCGTATGGAAATATAAAAGCGAACATTGAAGTCAACACTCAGAGGCAACAGACTGTTTAATGCTTGATGCAATCACCAGACCCTATGTGTTGAGTTTTTTTCTCTTATATATATATATATATATATATATATATATATATATATATATATATATATATATATATATATCAGATGTGCTTATACTGACATAGCCAGGAAGGACATTGCTAATGAAGCCAGTTAAAAAATAAACAAAACAATTTCTGAAAAACTAATGGACACATTTTTATCACTTAAACATTATGTTTAGTCGATACCCATATCTGAATAGACGCTCCGTTTTTGTTTAATATCTTTGAACAGTATATTCATTATCGACAACCGGATTGAATAATCCCTAAATGATGTTAAATAAACCAGCTTGGATATTCCCTAATTTTCCCGTATTTTTCTTCATCTATGACAAGAAGGATTTCGATTAAAGACACTATTCACAATATACTTCGTGCCTGAGTTAGTATAAGCACGTCGGATCTATTGAAGAGCACATAATACATATATATATATATATATATATATATATATATATATATATATAGTGTATTGGGCAGCAGATAGATCACAATTTAAACATATATTGTTAAATATAACAGATAATGAATATCTATTATGTCTGATATTCCGCGACCGATACCGTCGCACAGCAAACTTCTATGTCAACATTGCAAAATATTATCTTCGATGGTGAATATCTTTGCTAAAATGTCCGTATAACCACTCGAAGATGACACATATGAGCCGAATGCTTAGATCAAGGACCAGTTTAATAAATAAAAATATCCAAATCTTGGACAGGTTTTGTCTTTATTTTCACCCGAAATTAAAGCAAATATTCGAACATTAGAACGGTTCGTGATCAGACATAATAGACATTCATTGTCTGTTATATTTAACAATATGTGTTTAAACATATATATATATATATATATATATATATATATATATATATATATATATATAAAAAAAGTGGACATTGAAATCAACACTCAGAGGCGACAGACTGTTTAATGTTTAATGTTAATTCACTGTCTGTCAATATATATATATATATATATATATATATATATATATATATATATATATATAATGAACATTGAAGTCAACACTCAGGGGTGTTTCATGTTAAACGCAATCGTCAAGCCACATGCATTATATATATATATATATATATATATATATATATATATATATATATAAGCAAATATATCTTCTTTCAGGTGTGTTTCATTCACTCATATAGACATATGACGTCTATTTCAATTATAATCCTTTCTAGTTCTCTATTTAGTTTCTTGGTGTTAAGTTGAAATTCATCAAGGAAGGTGCCGTAGTTGATGTTAGCCCAAGTACTTTCGATCTCCTCCGTGATCATCCTCAGATATCAATTGCGAAGACAAATTTAATGTAATTGTAATCGTTGTGATATTGATGTTTGTAAATTCGTGTGAACGCGCTCTGTTATAATTATTTAGAAAATAAACGGTTTAACTATGTTTTCTTTTTTCTTTTTTTTCTTTTCTTTTTTCTTTTTTTTTTTTTTTGTAAAGAAGCATCTACAATATAAGGGAGCAAATCAGTGATGTCGAAAATGCAAATGGCTTTAAATGTTGGTCAAATACATTTTAAAACATTGTTACTATACTCGTAAAAAATTCTGTTTAGAATTTCAACTTAACATCAAGAAGCTAATTAGAGAACTAGAAAGGATTATTATAGAAATAAATGTCTATTCCCATATTATTCAATTAAATATATACATATATATGTGCATATATATATATATATTGAGTGAGAGGTAGAGAGTGATTTACGGTTTGTTTTTACAGCGAAGAAAAGTATTAGTTGACATTTTTTTTTTTAATTCAAAACACCGTGTGTGCTGTTATCGATGAGCT
The DNA here is from genome assembly GCA_903632075.3 of Acanthosepion pharaonis. Taxonomy (NCBI): domain Eukaryota; kingdom Metazoa; phylum Mollusca; class Cephalopoda; order Sepiida; family Sepiidae; genus Acanthosepion; species Acanthosepion pharaonis. The sequence continues at coordinate 1,018,259 of CAHIKZ030000012.1, read as the reverse complement.
GGTCATATTTAATTTTGTTTATTATTGACGACAAATTTTACCACGATTCTTTTAAAATGTGCATCTAAAATACAAGATTAATTGTTAAAAAAAAAAAAAAAAAGACTGCTGAAGCAAATGAAGCGGAATAAAAAAAAAGAAAGAAAATCAGTGGAAAAGAATGACGTGTAAAGGGTGATGAGGTGGTTGATGAGGATCTCCCAAATGAGAAGCAGAATGCAATGCGTGTAAGCCAAGGCCAAACACGTTAACCCTTCCTTGTGATATTTCAACACCTAACAAACAGATGTTTCTAACTTAGAAACGGAATTAAAAGCAAACAAAAATTCAAAAAGCAACGAAACAAATTTGAAAAGTAAAAAGCAATTCAAGTTTTGTTTGCTTATATTATTTTGAAATATGATTTATTTGGGCCAATGTTTTGATAACATATGACAGGTCTGGCGTTTTCTTTCTTTTTTTCTTTCTCTACACAAACACATACACGCACATATTATTATTATTATTATTATTATTATTATTATTATTAGGGTGATGTAACGTTCTCAGTCCAAACAAGAAAGTATTTGGTCTAAAATTCTAATATCAGCACCTCTGCACATACACACACACTCCACACACACATAATATATATATATATATATATATATATATATATATATATAGAGAGAGAGAGAGAGTGAGAGAGAGATAGACAGAGATGTGCATGCGTGTATAAACTGTGTAGACATGTGCACATGAGAACTTAAGTTGTAAGTCACTTTGTTGGATTGATTTCTATATCTATAGTGTGTATATCTACACATCTCAAACATGCGCATAAACACACACATATACATACACACACACACACACACATATATATATCCTTCTTAGGTTTACCCATACGGATTACCTAGTTTTTCATAAACTAACTAACTAACTATATATATATATATATATATATATATATATATATATATATATATATATATAACGAGGTCAGTTCCCCATTATGTAACGAGGACAGCGTTATATTGATACGTTCCTCGCGGATGGATGGCGAAATCTATGGGCAACAACGAGCAATCTAGATACGCTCAACAATGTCTTACTATACACCCCAGGAGTCCTATTGGATGACAGAGAGTAAGGAACTCCTCTTTATTAAGAAATATGTATTTTACTTATGCGCCGAACCTACTGGGAAAACGAAATTAGATCTTCTTTTCTTTTTTTCTTTTTTTTTTTTTTTTGAATTCTGTCGTCAACAAAGAAAACGTTTCTCTTTTTTCAATTAATTTAAGTTTCGCCTCTCAGAATCTGATGACTTTGATGGTTTTAAGGACATTTAAAGGGATTAATAGTTTTTTATATTTTCAAAATGCTATTATTATTATTATTAACGTCTATGTTTTGTCTAGGGCATTTTTTTTTTTGTTTCATTCGTTTGAAAAGTAGTTTTAGCTTAATAAAGGTTTTGACTGGAAATATCTGCAGAGTGGGTCAACCGCTGACAAAAGCTGACTATAAATATGATGTGTGTGCAAATGTATGTGTAAATGTTGTCAGCATATAACCGGCTTTCAACTATGCATTCAGTTCCTCGTTATAAAACATTGATTCTTATTTTTATTTTTGCAAATATATATATACGTGTGTGTGTGCGTGTGTGTGTGTGTGTATACAGATGACCACTATTGTTTATGTATCTACATGCCACTTATGGATCTGCGTTCCTGATAAAATCAAGTTCACGAATAATAATATTAGACATGCCACTACATCTCTTTCAAGAAGACTCACGCGTTAAATCTCTGAAACCAGAGCACAATTAGGACCCATTTGACACACATAGAATTCTTGCCAAATTCTCTTCGCAAAATACTCCTAGAAATTACGACTATGATTGCCTCATCTACATGTAAAAACAGTCTTAAAATGATGGCATCATTAATAATAATAATAAAAAGTAATCAACACACAATAGCATTAACTATGAACACGGCCACAACGTTCTGGCTGTGTTTGGAAGATAAAAAAATACCCATTACTATAGATAAACATATATAAAAAGCTACATATTCAGTTAAAATAAAAATAAAAATAATCCTTGATAATGCCTACAAGAAAAGCCAAACGCGTTCGGATATATAGAACGTTAGGACATTTTTTACACACTTTATGTCCCAGAAAGAAAACACTTGTATGAATGTACGAAAGGATTGAATAAATACTTAATCCCAGTACTTTGTCTGTCGTCTTTAATAAAAATTGTATAAAAGAGGGAGAGCTGCTAAAATACACACACACACACACACATATATATATATATATATATATATATATATATATATATATATATATATTTCTTTTATACATGTTAGGAAAATTTTATAAGTTTTGATACAGTTTTTCTAGTGTTCATAAAGATTTTTTTCTTTGATGAGGATCAAGAGGACCAAGAAATTGCCTCTAGCGATTATTGTTCCAAGCACTTTCGGCTAATTCATTAGAGCACTTCATTAAGCTATCCAATTCTAAAGGTACCTCAATATGGGATCACTGAACCTGCTGTCCAAAACTGCTTAGAATAGCTACTATTCTTACACAATACGGCTTAGAAAAAAACACGGAAAATATACAAACAACGACCCCTTTGAAAGCGGCTAATGAATTGGCCGAAAGCGCTTGGGACAATATTCAATACGTGCAGTTTCTACATTCTCCTTTTTCCCATAAAAGAAAACCTTGTACGAAACACTGAATAAAAAAAACTTTATAATATTTCCCTTCTCCATTACATTCAATGACCCACAACACACACACACACACACACATATATATATATATATATATAGTATATATATATATATATATATATATATATATATATATATATATATATATATATATATATGTATATATATATATATATGTATATATACGTATAATATATATATATACATATACAGTGTAACCCGGATATAAGAGACCCGGATATAAGAGAAACCCGGATAAGAGAGATTTTCTCTGGTCCCAAATTAAAGCCTGTGTTAATGTATATAAAATAGACCAAACCCGGATATAAGAGAAACCCGGATATAAGAGACTTCTTCTCCGGTCCCGACAACTCTCTTATATCCGGTATATATATATATATATATATATATATATATATATATATTTATATATATTTGCGGTTGTCCTTCGTCTCCGAAGATGACAGATGACGTATGGTTTCTGCATCTCATCTGGGAACTCGGGGGTGGCTCCCCAACCCCAGGCTGAAGTCGCATATATATATATGGCGGGTGCGCGCCCGTGTAATATATGCATGGCCATTTAAAGCCATTAAAACAATTTTTATTAAAACCTATGGACGAGTTCTGTTTGTCTAGGTTTTTATGCAATTTTTCCAGTTTCGGATATATAGAACGTTAGGACATTTTTTACACACTTTATGTCCCAAAAAGAAAACACTTCGACAAACTAGTACATGCAGGTCTTTACTGCAACTAATAATAAAATAATTGAATTTTAACATTGGAAACATAACCAACACACTCTCTCGTTGGTAAAATTACTACTTATCGAAACTTAGTGCAATTAGTATACACATCGATCTTCATATCACAACTAATTAAAATATGGCGATTAACATAAGACAAATATTAGTAGACAGTACAAAAATAATACACAACAACTACAAATATTTAAAGCTATCACTATACAAAAGAAACAACCTACATTAAACAATATCTTTCACCACATGAGGTGGGGACAACATTTTACAATGTGTTAGGGAAAAAGAACGTCTTCGTCTTGGGGCGCTAAGTTATGTAACCCCTAAATTACTGTTTTTCTTTTTTTTTTTTAAAAAAAATAGGTTTACATCTGATGTATATCTGAATAAAAAATATAATATTCCTAAAACATTAGGATAAGGCTAATAAAATCTTGACTAATATGCAAAACCTTTGTACAGCACAGCCAAGCTTTGAAAAACAATAGTAAATCTTATTCAAATCAGTAAAATAAATTTTGTGTGTGTGTGCGCGCGTGTCTGTGTGTGTGTGTGGTTAACACTGTCATAAAAGTATCTGTATGAAAGTGATTAATCATGATTTGTATTGAAGTTCTATTTTGGACTGTGACAAATTCGACAAATTATTTGAACAACATGAAATATGAAATAAATAGGCTTATTTACTAACAAAGAAATCTTTCGTGACAGCATATTTAAATAAGGCTCTCCAGTGCGCCTCTTCCCGAATCTATGATACTGCCACCCCCACCCCGCAACTCAATTAAGTGTTCTTATTGCTCCTTGTCAGCTCGTTATGACAAAATTGCAGGGCAGGCGCGTACAACTCCCGAACCTAATTCGGGGTCCCGGGCGGTGTTTTGTGACCCACGCTAGCTTATCAAAATTTTCTTTTTTTTTTTTTTTTCCTACCTACATTCATATACGTCACAAAATAAAAACTAAACACAACTAACTATTAAAGGAGAAAAAATTTCCGGTGATTTTGACGTCATTCTGGTCTTTTTTGAAATCCGTTAATTTGTTGTGCACGTGCTAAGTCTCGAAAAAACACTATATAAAATTCACTACTTTTTATACATAATGTTGAATGTGTTCAAATTATTCAACCTTTAAAGAAGAAAAATCTCAAGCCGATGTTAAATATTACCTCAGAATAGTGTTTATTTAAGAAGAAATAATTTATTATTTATCTAATAATTTGTAATTCCAAGCAACGACAAACTGGTGCATGCGAGACGCTGGAAGCGAAAATCGCACCGCAGCTGATGACGTAAGCTTTCGGTTTACATAAACCATTATCAAAGATGACAATTACATTACAATATATTAAACAATACACGGACAAAACAATAATGATAGTCTATTTTTGTTTACGCGGAAGATTTCCAAGCAACGACAAACTCGTACATAATTTGTATTTAGATACATTGTATTTATTTTCAAATTTTCTAATTGAATTGACTTTATAAGAATACTACCTTGTGAAAATTGAAATTTAGTAGAGTTTGGGGGTGGGGCATAACGAGCTGATAAGGAGCAATAACAACACTTAATTGATTTGCGGAGTGTGGGGGGGGCAGTATCATAGATTCGGGAAGAGGACCACAAGATCTTTATACCGGCACTGGGGAGCCTTATTTAAATATGCTGTTATTAAAGATTTCTTTGTTAGTAAATAAATGAATAGCCTATTTATTTCATATCTCATGGGAATTTTTCTCTTTATTACTGCATAAAAACCCTGCATTTGGATGTAGAAATTTATTTTCTGAACATCTAAATATAAACGCAAAGTTATTTGTGTCTCTTTTCATCGAAGTACAAACAGCGATTTACACTGATTTCAGTTTGACTCTTTTTTTAAGGATTTTTATCTTATTTGCAGATAAAACTTATTTACAACAAATGATTTGAAAACTAGAATATTCCTAGAATACACTTGTACCCGCGGAGAATATGAATTTTAACAGTTGTATAAAAATGTCATAAATTTTCAATTCATCGTCAAATCATAATAAATTCTCCTTTAAATAAGCAAAATATTTTTTATTTATTTTAAAGTTGCGCCTTTTCAAAGAAAACATTTCAAAAAGAAAGATATTTTTAAGTTGCACATTTCAAGGATTTTTTTTTAAAAAGAAAGAAATTTTTAATTGTATTTTTTGGAAACTATCATATGAATAGAATCATTTTCAATTCAACTCTACTTTTGTGAGACTAAAATTTTGATGCCCCAGTGAAGTTATTAAAATAGTTATATTCTTTTTCCTATCTAAAATTCGTAAGCATTTGCTAAAATCAGCTTGAATCGTGACTTCTAAATCCGCTGACGCAAGAAAAACAAGATTTTTTACCAAAAAAAAAAAATGAGGATAAAAGAATATAATTAAATAATCAAAATATACATTGGTCTTTTCTCTGAATAATAACAAAGATATTGACGATAAAACTTAAATTTTTATGAAATTCGGGGCATTTTTTCATCATAACATACACTTTTTTAGCGAATTATTGAAGGTGTCTAAATTTTATTTTAATTTATTTCTTTGAAAATGACGATAATTATTTTCTTTAAATAAAAAAATTTCTAAATATAACAGTATCTAAGATTTTTCATGTCGACTGAAGTTTTGTATTCATTGACAAATTATTTAAATTATTCATTTAACTCTTTACCTATTAATTATTATTCGATCGGAAATATTTAGAAAATATATAATTACAGAAGACAATTATTTTACGTAATTATGGATTTTTATTTCAGTCTGGAATTTGAGCTTTACAGGATTTTCCACAATTATACTGATTGCAAACGAATAGACATTAGGGCCAGATTAGATCAGGGTTTTCTTTAATCAGAACTAAATTAGATTTTTATTTGAAGTCTAAGAGATTTTGTTTGAGAAGAAATTCTAAATTTTTATATAGGATTTGGTAAAAATGGATAAAATCGGTTTTGGAATTTTCGAAGAAAAAGTTTTTTTAAATTCCCAAACCGTTTCCGTCATTTTCACGCAAGTTTTTTCAAGTTGTCAGACGAGAATTTACGCTAAGAAAACGGATTCAAATTCTCAAAGTTTTTTAGAACTTTCGGATTATCCTTATATTTTAACGATATTATTGTGCAAGAAGCCTTTTGTGCAAGAAGCCTTTACGAACAGATGCTAGTTTATTCACGTAGCGGATAAAACTGATTTATAAAAGAACTGATTAAATTAATCCTATATAATCCTATATAATGTTGTTTTAGATCCTCGTATACATCTAACTCAAGATATATTCACTTTTTAAGTTTAAAAATAGTAACGTTGATATCTAAAAGCTACCGTGAAAACTGAATTCCCTAAAAAAAATCAAACGACTTCGACATGATTATGCTGTAAATCTGGAGTTTATTTCTTAAAAAAGATGGCAAATAGAAAATTCTTTTTTATGCGAAAACTGCCAATTTGAATTTTGAATAAATTTAACTTTCTATCGAAAGTGTAAATGATACGAAAAACAAGTGCAGAATTAAATTAAAATTAATTCAATATTAAAATAAATTTAATTTAAGATGGTATATTTTCACCGTATGCGATTATCAGATACGTAACATATATATATATCTGTGTGTGTGTGCGTGTGCGCATGCGCGCGTGCGTGTAGATAGATAGATAGATAGATAGATAGATAGATAGATAGATAGATAGATAGATAGAATTTCGTTTTATCCAGCTAAAACCCAATTCACATCCACACAAGCAAACACAGACACGCACACACACACACGCGCACACACACACAAACACACACACACACACACACACACACATGGAAAAAAGCCATTTTTATATATCAAGGACAATTTTAGGAAGCAAAAAAACTATGACAAGTAAAAAAAATTTCATTTGACGTATTTCGTCCTTTCGGATTTCATCGGCGTATGTTTGTTGTTTTTCCCCCCTAAATACATAATTAGTGAAATTATATACATTTTTCACATTACGAAACGATTTCTCAATAAACATAATTAAATTTCGTATAAACAGCTTTGAAAAGAACACGTGTGTAAAGCCTGGATAGCAAGAAATTATATATATTTTTGGTATATAAATTATCTTCGGTGCAGAGGCAGGACGAAACAGAATAAAGGAAGTTAATGTAAAATTATCATTAACAAGGAAAATAAACGACAAGGAAAAGACAAAAGTTGAAAGTCATATTGGCAAATAAAAACGTTTTGTTTTGTTTTTTTGTTTTTTGTTTTTCCAAATTGAAAAGATTACAAAATCTATATTATAACATTTTCAATTTTTGCTTAGATAAAATAATAAAACTGAAATATATTTAATATTTTTTTTTACTGTTTCGCAGTTGCAAAAAAAATCCCAAACAACAATAATCGACTTGGAGTTAAATCCTAAGTAACAAAATGCGGATAGCTTTGCTATTATTTTTACTCCAATAAAATTTATCTGAATTTATATTAGCAGTGTACGTATGCATGGTCCACAGTCTGTCAGGAAAGTAATAATAACAGAGATATTTTACTCATAATCCATTTTAACAAACTCTTTTGTCTTGTCAATGCACTTAATTCCGGAGTAAATCCCACAGATCGATCATTATATAGAGAAAATGTCAGATAAAACTTTGAATAATAACTATGTGGTTTTATCCCCCACCGCAACCTCAAGTCAAAAAACACTGATAATTGTAAGATTTATCTTTTAATTTTCCTAAATTCCTTTCGACGTATCAATGATTTCATTCAATTCCTTTTCTATTGACCTTCACAAGTGATCCGTTTATTTTTCAAAATGAAAATATTTGATTTGCTAAAATCCAATATTTCAAAGAATCCATCGTTTCTAAAATCTGCAAATCATTTTTTCTTTTATTTCATATATATATATATATATATATATTGTTTGGTTTTGTTTAGCGGCATGTCAACCACTACGGATTATTTAATACCAAAACCTAAATAATTTAAAAACAGTTTTATTTGCATTCCTTTAACTACAGATAAAATGTATTGCTGACCATTTTGCTATATGCATTGTTAGTGCTTTTATATAAAAAAAAAAGTATTGGTGGTATTTTTAGTACTAAAATGTATTTTTAGACTTTCATAGTGGTTTTGTTTGTGTGTGGGGGGACACTATTTGGCCATAGCTGGGACTCTAACAGGTGCTACCACCCCGGGTCACGTTAGTCCTGGGAACAAAAACAATTAAGTGGTAGTTCCAAGCTTCTCAAATTCCCCAATCTCTCGATCAGAGTCCACAATTCAAATTCCAGTGATAGATAGATAGATAGATAGATAGATAGATAGATAGATAGATAGATAGATAGATATGAACAGAATGAGATAGATAGATAGATAGATAGATAGATAGATAGATAGGCAGATAGATAGGCAGATAGGCAAGCTAGCTAGCTAGATGTAAAAGTGAATAATTTATTTTCTCTTGGGACAGATAAAATCTTTTATTTTGAATTCAATTGACAAATTTCCGTTGATGATGGCATATATGAAGAGCTGCTACAATGTTTATACAGTTTCATCATGAAAATTAATTACATGTTAATGCCTAGTGTCTACCGGCTTCATCGAAGTAGTCTCTTTAGAGGCAAAAGAAGTTCGTTCGTTCTGTTCAAATTTCACCCAATCTTTGACAGGTTGATTGATGTGTGTATCTGTCGATAAATAGTTTTACTCGTGGGGAGAGGCACATTTAAAAAAATACTCTCTCCAGGATGTAAATAATCATATCTCTCCACAACTTCCTTTATTATTTATGAATTGGAATTAATAAATAGATAAATAAATAGTATAAAGCCAATGGGTTCGAACGTGCATTGAGCGGAACACCCGCAAATTCACAGATTAGACGAGTGCCAAGTAAACCGCTTGATTTCATTGCCGGCCATAAAAAGAAAACTGTCTAATGAATGTATACGGCTTTTGCATGGGTATCGGCTAATGGCAGGAATCAACTATGTTTCTTTCTTGTGCAGTAGGAGAAAAGACAGCTGTTTCTTCTGACGCAAGCAAAGTTCAGTACGAACCACAAGTATTCATTCAATTGTCGTTTTAAATGTAACCGCAACTCTACATTTGCATCCATTTCTGGGAGCGTTCGTGTGCGTCGATTTCTACTTAGCCGTGTATGTTGCAAAAAAAAAACAATCAGCGCAGACGTGCAACATGTCCACTTGGTAGAATGTTTCCTTTGGTTTATTTATTCTCGTTGCTGGGGTTTAATTTATTTTTTCTCTCTCTGTCTGCAGATGGAGAGTTGAATGTAGATCCTATATACCCTGCCACACGCCCTCATTCATTCCTGCCAACTGCTCGAGCTACTCAAAAGCCATTACGGGAAACCATTTATGACTTTTTTTCATAAAACAACTGAAACTGTTTTCACGTTCAACGAAATGGTCAATGAAAAATCAGAAAAAAAAAATGGGATAGATAAGCAAGTGATTGAATTCTGGTTCGAGCTGTTTGTCTTGACTTAGCACTTATAGGGAAAATGCATGGACCGATCTCTCCCGGTTCTATCGCTAGTTATCTTGACAAACAGGTCTCGTCACTGTATGGTATATATCGGGTAGGTGGGAACAAACTGCGGCTCGCAAGCTACATGTGGCTCTTTGGCATTTATAATGGCTGCTCGTGGAAATATATTATTGATTTGTAATCCAGTATTATTTTGATAAAATAGAAATTCACAACTTTTTCTTCATAGTTCTCGTATGCACAATACAAGTAAAGACATCAGGAAATAATTTGAAAACCTTTTCGTATATATATATATATATATATATATATATATATATATATATATATATAAGAAAAAATATACGGAAAAAAAAACAAACAAAAATCCTAATATGCAATTATGCTGTTTTAATGTTAATATAATTTCAACGTCGGACGTTTCGGTCTAGTAGACCATCTTCAGGACATATTCATAAAACATAACTAACATTAGACTATATTCAATTCAACATGAATAGACGATGGACATAAGAGCCAAACACTAATCAAAACAGACAATTGAAATTTTTCAAGATCAGCGTTCCGTTTCAATATGATCACGTCGGCGTCACGTGGGCGATGTTGTGAAAACGTATTCCTAAATTCCTGAATTAAATATAGTCTAATGTTAATTATGTTTTATGAATATGTCCTGAAGATGGTCGACTAGACCGAAACGTCCGACGTTGAAATTATATTAACATTAAAACAGCATAATTGCATATTAGGATTTTTGTTTGTTTTTTCCGTATATTTTTCTTTATACTGTCGGATCTATATTCATATATTTGCATACATATATATATATATATATATGTGTGTGTGTGTGTGTGTGTGTGTGTGTGTGTGTGTGTGTGTGTGTGTATCCGTACTTCGTGATTACTTAAAACGAGTATAAATTAGCATTTTAAATTCTAAATTGGATAAATATTATTGCATAAACTATTTATTAATATTCATATAGAAATTTTATTGTAGGTTGCGCTGACATTCAGCAAGTTTAGAAAGTTTCATACACACACACGCACACATGTGTGTGTATGTGCAGCTGTGTGCAAGTTTCGTTGAAATCGACTGACAAAGTGCTGAACAACGCATACAAGATTTACCAGCGGCGTGTAGAAGACGTAGTCAACTGCTAGAAGTGAGTCAAGTGAATTCCACAATGAATCTCCAACTGCAGGATACTTACCAACCGCCCCATGCGGTCAGATGTGGCACAAGGCTGAATTTAATGTGGGGTATCCGAGCCCGTAGGCTTGGCCCAAAATTCCCTGTAGACCCCGTATAAAATAGGGTCGGGTAGTTGTTTCCCGAGACGAGACTCTGCCCTTCGACATAGCCTGAGGCAGAGTCTGACCAGTACAGCTGGAGACGAATCTCCAACTGCACACCAACATACAGTATTTACTATTGTATTTATGTGAATGGGGACATACCCATTATCGTCCGTAGGAAATCTACTACAATATACATACATATATATATATATATATATATATATATATATATATATATATAGTAAAACAAATAAAATGAAATGTTTAAACTTATCTACCTGATATATATATATATATATATATATATATATATATATATATATATAGTAAAACAAATAAAATGAAATGTTTAAACTTATCTTCCCGACTTGGAGTTTTTTCAGAACTGGTATCTGCTCATCAAATTGTAACTGTTGACTTGTAATTATTTTGTCTTTTAATTCGCACCTGTACACTGACACGGAATTTAAAAAAAATAAAATTACAATAAATAGCAACCAAAAAGTTAAAAGAAATACTATTTAAAAAATGAATAACGACGAGTCGAGAAATGAAGTTTAAACTTTTTATTCTATTTGTTTTTTATTAATGCATTATTTCTTGATATTAAGCGCTTTATTTACAAAAACTGCTTGCCTTAAAAAACATTATCCTGAAATACACTGGTTGACTTTCCTTTTTTTCTTTTTCGTTTTTCTTTTACATTATTATTATTATTATTATTATTATTATTATTATTATTATTATTGCATACTGTATAAAAGATAATTATTTATTATATGGCATAATATATATAGATATATACATATGTATATTATTTGCGAAATTATATGTCATTTTCACATTGCGAAACGATTTCTCAATAAACATAATTAAATTTCGTATAAACAGCTTTGAAAAGAACTTTTTCTCAAAGCAAACTCTGTATTTGTCCGCACATGTGTAAAGCCTGAATAAGAAATTATATATTTTTTGGTATAAATTATATTCGGTGCGGACAGAACGAAACAAAAAAAAAAAAAGAAATTAATGCAAAATTGTCATTAACAAGGAAAATAAACGTCAAGGAAAAGAAGGGAGCTAAAACCATGGAGCCAGTTAAAAGAGGGTGATAGTTGAAAAATAAATATCAAGGTGAATATCACACAGGAAAAGGAAGCGGATCTCTGAAAGGCAAATATTAATCAAAAGAAAAGAAAATGAAAGCTTGAAGCAGAATTAAAAATACAATTCATCAAACTATTTCAGTCTTTTAAATCAGTTTCATTTGAAACAAACCCCGAGGATGAAACCCCCAATGAGGATTGAACTCTGATACCGAGTGTATGACACTCACTGAGTATCAATCTTATTACTGCAATAATGATGTGTTTGGTTAACGCATTAAACATAGCAGCACACATAAAAGCCCGAAGATATTCTGTAGCAGTGTAGAAATAGCAATTCTCTATTTTCATCGCCCCAATACAAGGAAATCGAGTTTACGGGGAAAAAAAAAACACTTTTTACACCAGGAAATCGAGTCTACAGCAAAAAAAAAAAAAAAAAAAATTATTTACTCGGACTATTTTCCCCATCCTTATTGTTATCATCACAACGTTTCGACCATTGTACCCCCCGCCTTTATCAGGTGATTGTCGATCCGGGTAACCTTCCGTGAACTTCTAACTGAACCATTGTCCCATGACAAAATAAACTAGTAGATTAAAGCGTTGGTTCATGGATTTGGCGACATAATCATTTTGAGTTCAATCCCTGAATCAGGTAGTAAAAGTCGAGTAATAATTAAGCAGCACTGAATAAGAATATGACGAGATATTTCCAGACATGGTCAATGGAACGAGAACAATCTTACTCTGTTGATTAAATAAAAGGTAGTATTCGAAATTCTTCGAAATTTTACCGGCTTGACAAACAGCTGATAAAAGCCAGTGTACATAACGGCGAAACAACAAAGATGAAGATAATAATTCGAGTGTAGATGATATAAGTAAGGATAATTCCTCATCCTAGAAATTTAGACAGAAATAACAGTTTTTAAGAAGCTTTTAAAGATTTATTAAAAAAAACATCATATTTCACTAATATTAAACAAAGCTATACTTTTCGAACTGAACCCAACAGCAATGGCTTGTGAGTAGAACAGGATTTAAGCCTTAAGAGGCCACTTGGGTAATAGAATTTGGGAGTCCATTATTATCTTTAAAAAAAGTTTTACAATCTGAAAATATAATCTGGCTTTAAATAACCTGCAAAAGGGTTTATAAGCCGTAAAAAATGAACCAGTCGTCAATCAACTGAGCAGGAATTGATCACCAACCCCATTCTGAATGTTTGTAATTTTACTTGACCAAGAACAGGTGATGAAGAAAGAAATCTCAAAAAATATGTGAAATAACTAAAACGACCTTATCTCAGAATGTCAAATGCCTAGAAAAACAGACGAACTACGTATGATGTTAAGGGCTTAAATACCAAAGTCAAAGAAAATGACTTTTAAAGCAACTTTTTGTTTTGTTTTCAGAAAAGACACTGATTCGAGAATAGGAAATCTCACCACCCACCATGTTTGATAACACACGTCTTCCAACAGTATCGTATACAAATCTCAAAAGTACTTACCGCCTAAAACAATGTGATATACCTTAAAGGAGGTCATCAGTGTCAAAAAGATTCGCCAAAAATGTCGAAAACAATTTTTTTTTAAATAACAGAAAACAAATTCCAAAATGGTGTTTGCTTATCGGTGTGCGTGATGCATGCACAACGGGCCACACACATCAAATTTCCACAAGAATGCCAAGAATTCGTCGTTCGTTTAAGCAGGTGAGACACGTAATGGATAAAACAAAAGGCTCTTTTCCAAGATAATTTCTTTTGCTTTTAAGTCATCAGTTAAAAATTATGCGAAACTTATACTTATGGTATCTCTATTCATTTACTACAAATATATGACATACGACAAATATGCAAATGAATATGAAAATATGCAAATGAATGCGTCGATGACTATCAACACTTTAAGATTAATGTCAACCTGAAAGAGTTTATACGTGTATATAAAATTATGCCGTTATAAATATTTACTGTGCTTAGCTTAGTTTGGCATAAGAGCACAAGGATGGAGTGTAGATCGAACTCATGACACGAGCGAGATTCGCTTTGTCATCATTATTCTTATGCCACGGTACTTCGATGTGGTGTAATGGCTAGCAAGCTTCTCTCGCTAAATCAATTACCACTGAATAGTGATTTCGATCCTCTCACTGGGTGCCCCATACTTTCGGCCTTGAACCATATCTAAGCTAAGCTTAGAAAATCAACATGCCACGTGCCTAATTCTATTGTTATTTTTTACATGCCCAGAATATATTTTGCATATTTATATATCTACCACTCATCTTTGCTTTGAATATTGCTGCTACATATGGTCTGGTGCTCCTGCCGTATATTTAGAGATTCTTGATAAAATCCAAAAGAAGAATCTGCAATATTGTTGGTTCTGACATAGCATCTCGGCTTCAGTCACTTTCCCAGTAACTTAATGTCGCTTCCGTGTGTCTTTTCTCTAAATACTTTCATGGGAATTTTAATAATATTAATTGTAATAATATTAATATTTGAACTCTATGCCTCTAACGTCTCTGTTTGCTATAAATTCAAAACGGTGGCCAAGGAAATCACTCTATTGTATATTTCTTAAAAGTCATGGCGATTTACAGATAATAAATAAAATTAACTTGTGGAGGGGTGGCATGATCGCTTACATACTTAAGGGATATGACACTAATAAATAAAATAATCTGAACAAAGCCGAACATACAACAATTAAGCAAAATTTTCATGACTGAATGACTGGAAATAATAATGATTTCGATTGTGTTACTGAACCAAGTAATTCGGTTCCTTCTGAATAATTTCGTTTTATTACCACAATGGCAATCAAATGCAGAAAGATGAACACAGGGAAGATTCCGTAAAAATTCTTCCGTTTGAATGAGAAAAGTACGGGCAAAGAAATCGATCCTAATCTCAAAGTCTCATCTCGAAAAAGGTATCACGTTCAACTCTATTTCTTACATTAACTAGTTAAATAAAATCATGCAAAATTTATGCAAAGTGCAGATGTGATGTAATTAAAAAAATGCAGAAATAAAAGAAGGATTGTAAATATCGCAATCAAAAGAAGAAAAACACGATAATCAGCTTAAAACAAAAAAAAGGAGAACATTCAAATAGCGCATCAGGGGAATGCATGAAAAAATGATGAAAAATGGGACGCGAGTTCGATACCTGTCGAGAGAAACAATTTTTATTTACTGAGATTTCTCGATATAGGCCGGTTGTTATTAATTTCACTATTTAAGAAAATAAAAAAAAACAAGAATAGCAACTCAAACACGAGGACCCACTAAAAAGAATGTTTATTGTAATCTTATATCTATAATTCTCAAAATGTATGTGTGTATGATCGGATGTTGTTTTCACAAGTTTTCATCCGATTTCGATGAAATTTTTTTGTTTCATAGATAATTCTTCAGTGCCGGTTTTTGAGTCCAAATTGGCTGCAAAAAATTACAACCTTGAAATTGAAAATCGAAGAAACTGATTTTTTACACTTTGCGCAAAAATCAAAGGCAAAATTTAATGCCTGTTAAAAATAGTGTACAATCAATTTAGAGAGTTGAAATTAGAATTATAAGTAAAAATTATATTATAAATAAAAATTATCGTATATTATTATTATTATGACGGTTCATGAAAGAGGTTCCTCCCTTGCAAGATTGGGAACGCAAAAACGGCTCTTTTCAGGGTCACCCCTATTCACATTGTTAGCCCTCCCCCTCATTTGGAGATGTGTCTCAGTTGAACCCAATTGTTGTTACTAATATTTATTTTCGGGTGGGCTGAATTTAAACTTAAACTGCTCCAATTGAACGGCAAAATTTCACAGTAATGAAAGACCCGGTCAAAGATGCGTTATACTGCTAGTAGCTACTAAAATCAGAATTTACTCATATCATTTTTCGCGAATATTCACTCTTATTTAGGTATTGATATTTGGTAACCTTTGTGCAAAACAAACCTAAAAACGGTTATCAAAATGGGGTTCGAAATTTGCCGAAGGTCTGCAATTTATGGAATAGGAAAGAGAGAAATTTTATCGTGAAGACAAAAAAAAAGTGAAATTATTCTTCTTTATGCCCTGGCCCTTCAGAACGTGGATGATCATGGCTCTCCACAGTTTCCTGTCCTATATAACGCTTACTAAGTAATGTCTTTTGGTATCTATATCTATAATTCTCAAAATATGTATGTGTATGTATGTGTATGTGATCGGATGTTGTTTATCCGTTTCCACAGTTTTCATCAGATGTCGACGAAATTTCTTTTTGATAGATAATTTCTTTAATGTCGGTTTTGAGTCCAAATTGGCTGGAAAAAAAAATACAACCTTAAAGGTGAAAAATTGAAAAAACTGATTTTTTACACTTTGCGCAAAAATCAAAGGCAAAATTTAATGTCTGTAAAAAACAGCGTTCAATCAATTTAGAAAGTTGAAATCTACTGCAAAAAATTATTAGAATTATAAAAAAAATTATATTATAAATAAAAATTATTGTATGTTATTATTATGACAGTCCATGGAAGTTGGAAATGGTTCCTTTCTTGCAAGATTGAGAACGCAAAAACGGCCCTTTTCATGGCTTTTCCACCATTCAAAATGTTACCCCCCCCCATTTGGGGATGTGCCTCTGTTGCACCCAATTGTTGTTACTAATATTGATTTTCAGGTGGGTTGACTTTAAACTTATACTGCTCCAAATGAACGGCAAAAATTCCCATTAATAAAATACCTGGTCGAAAAGGGTTTATACTTCTAGTAAAAAATAATATCGGATTTAAAACCTATATTTGTATTTGGGCAGTAATCCCTCTTTTATACAAGTTTCGTTAAAACGCCTGACAAGATACTGCGGTTAATGTTTTTATTTATTTATTTATTGTGCGTGTGTGTTCTTACAATTTTTCTTCTTTTCTAGACATAAATGATGTAGAAATTATCTGAATGTTTTGTATGTCCGAGCGCTTTCGGCCATTCTTTTAGCCATTTTCAAGGATTATTTTTGCCTTTAACTAAATGTATGGCTTGTTTTATGTATGTACTTAGTGTTGTAAGAATGTTTTATTTTTCCAAACACGGTCAGCACATTAACAGCATCAACTATGAACACGGCCACAAAAATATTTTTGGAGACTTAGCATGAGTAAAACAAATTCACGGATTTAAAAAAAAAAAAAGACCACCCCCCCACCAGTATGGCGTCAAAATCAGCGAAAATTGGAAACTATATAACAAGTTCTGGTTAGAAACAAAATAAACAAAAATCTAGCATTATCCAAAAGAAATAAGTTATCTAATTTCAGATCTGTCGATTTAACCAAATGGCGTCTGTAACAGAAGCTATATCAACGTACATTAAAAAAAAAACTGTCAAAATTGTCCAGTTTTTGTTTATTGATTCTAACATTGAAAATGGAAGGAAATAAATAAACGAATATTTTCAGAGTATTATTATTTTTATTATAAGAATGATAGTATGGAAGACCAGTCGAATAAGAAAGTATATATGGTAAACTAAAGGAAAAGACTCAGATTTTCTGGATAAAGCAAAGGAGGACATATTAGCGATTCCTTTCTCTGAAAACCAGCTCATGGACATAACAGCATTGAACGCTCTTCGAAGAGAGACATTAGCCTAAAAATTCAAAATGATTGATGAAATATGGACGAAGTACCAATTGCCATGGATGACCGGGACGTATGCGTCAGAAAGTAAAGTAAATGCGAGCAAGCTCAACTTAATGACAATGAAGACAAGAATGGCAAAAATACGATATGGAGAAGGGACTGTTGATGATCAAACGTGTCAAAGATGGTTTGTAAAGTTTCTTTCTGGAGTAGACCAATTGGGATTGGAGAAATTAAATAGAGGTATTACTTGGGAATAAGCAACGTTATACGATTCAGAAAATAAGTATTATTAACAAAAAGTCACAGAGAAAGACATCTTGTGCCAACTTGCTTATATTAAAAGGTTTGGTATGTATTTATCACAGAACTGTATATCCGTGTGCAATTCACGAATTAATCGAAAAGAAAATTTTCCGCTTGGGAACGAAATCATGGCGGCTGATAAAATGTGAAGAATCCGCAACATCGTTAAACACAAAAGATCGCAAGGTATTTGAAATGAACCATCACTAAGCGTACCAAAAAGCAGGTTTTTATCAAAAGTTGTCTGTATGGTGATATGGAAGGTTTGTTTTTTTTGTTTTTTTTCCTTCTAAGAACTCCTCCTGGAAAACCAACCGACTAATTCGGATAGGAACTGGAATCACGATGTTCCCAAGAAATGTATTGAATAAAGTGTTTATGTTTCCTCATTTGTCAGAGTCTGGAAAGTACCTCTCAAGCCGAGAACTTTTCCGCATATCTTCGGGTCATGTTGAATATTTTAAAGGTTTCTTTTATGTCTTCTCTTATTTCAAATAAATTGACATTTATATTTTTCAACTTCTCCTAACAGAAATCAAAAGATTGTCACTTAAATCTTAGCTGTACTTGCTTTGCTTGCACAGTAGTATTGTAATTAGAAGGCCATTCTGGAGAACGAAATGGCATTTTTATGAATTATTTTAATAGGAAGAGGAGTAAAGAGAGAATAAAGTTCTTTACCTGATAATGAAAGCACTGTTGTTTATAAAAGAGTAAGAATTATTGTTGGTGTTCGTAAAATGGGTTTAGTTTAGGGCGCAATAACCTTAACAAGAGACAATTTTATAGCCTCAAATATGAAACGTTCTTTAAATTATTAAATTAATGACAGATGCAGAGATATGCAGGCAATGGCGCACATTATATGTCTATATATACGTGTGTGTACGAGTGTGCGTGCATGTTTGTGCTGGCACTATAAAGATTGCCAATAGTTGTAATAGTTACTTAAAGTTGTGTGTAGTATTATATATATATATATATATATATATATATATATATATATATATATATATATATATATATACAGTGCTGTTCGATAAAAGTGACTAACCTGATTTTTTTACTTAAAAATTTTTTCGCCTATTGTTTTTGGGGTCAAACTAATTTTTAATCTTACTAATATAAAGACCCCTTCCCGACCAACTAGTAAAAAAAGTTTACTCACCCTAAGGTATTCTATTGATAATTATAATTTTGGATATAATTGAGATTTAGGGGAAAAAAACTATATGCCAAAATAGTGAATTACAATTTTCCTGCAAGTAGTAATGAATAGGAACATAACCGAACAGCTTTAAATAAAGAATAATAGAGGTATAATTTATTTATAATAGGTAATATAGTTCGAAATATTTAATAATCTATGGGTCCTCCTTTATTTTGAATAACCTTTTCAACCCTTTTTGGCATTGACTTGATTAGGTTCTGGCAAATCTCATCTCCAAGCATTGAATTCCATTCGGATATGAAATTCACAAACAAATCCTCTTTGTTGCTCAACTGCTTTCTCGAGAGCCTGTACTTTATAATGCTCCATAAGTTTTCCATGGGTTTGAGGTCAGGAGATTGGGGCGGCCATGTCATAACACTCACCTGCTTCTCATCAAAGTATTCCTTCATCAATTTTGATTTGTGACAGGGAACATTATCCTGCATAAAAATGAGCTTGGTGGGGTCGATTTTCACCCTTTCAGCAGAAGGGAGCAGACAAGACTCTAAAATTCTCTTGTACTGCTCGCTCCTGAGGGTCTTTTCAATAGGTTTTAAGAAACCAGTCCCATTAACAGAAAAGCATCCCCAGAACATTATACTGAACGGATGCTTGACAGTACTTACTGCTAACTTCAAAGAGTTTTCAAAGCTTCTTCTTCCGATTTTAGATCGCTTATCCTTTGAATTTAGCTCAACTTTCGTTTCATCGGAGAAGAGAACATTTAGTAAAAAAATCAGGTGAGTCACTTTTATCGAACAGCACTATATATATATATATATATATATATATATATATATATAATTCTTGAAAGTGCCACTATCGAATCTTGCCAAAATATAAATACACTAAATATTTTAACGTAGGCTGAATAAAGGTTTCATTTCGAAGTTCCCTAAAGTTTACCCGGATCAGCAATGACCTGATTATGACGGGAGGCACAACGACCGAAACATTGTGATAAACACAATGTAGATGAGAATAATAGACTGATTGTAAATAATGCAAAAATTAATAACGATTGTATTTATAATTACTGGACTAAATTGAACGGACAACTTCAAATTTTAAGAAACCGGAAAAAAGATATTTTCGAAGGGAAAACAAGGATTATATATTATAATATACATATATATATATATATATATATATATATATATATATATATATATATATATATATATATATTGTGCATAATATATTATATTCTTATGCTATTTATATAATATATTATATTTTTTACCATCTATCATCATGGTTGATGCTAAGCTCCAGGCCAACAAGTGGAGAGGTCGTCATCAATGTCGAGAAGAATGTTGGCGATTTTTCACTTTTCTCGTGTAATGGAGACCAGATTATTCAAGCGGGATGTTACAAATAATAATAATAATCCAATCGAACCGGTTGGAGAATGAAGTCGATAATTCAAAAGAAAAATGCTATAGACTTTATTGTTACATGATCTCCTTTGATAATAACCATAATTCTATATAAAGACTCAAGTAATAATAATTACAAAAAAAAAAAATATTGGGAGGAAAAGGCGTTGCAAGGCAAATATCTAAAAAGAACGAAAGAACCAACAGAAAACACATCAGTGGCTGCGAAGCACCGGGTTGAAAGGTTGGGAGAGAAGGCTTAATTATTGCAGCTCAGGACCAAAGACTTGCAACCAGATTCTATCACTGTCACATAATCAAGGATGAAACTAACCAGAAATGCAGGAACTTCGTAAAATATGATGAGACTGTCGATCATATTATCTCAGGATGTCCGGAACTATCAAAAAATGAATATACCCAGAAACATAAAAAGGTAGCGACATATATGCACCGGAAGATATGCAAGAAGCACAAAATCAAAACCACTGAGAGATGGTATGAGCACCAACCAGATTCAGTTACCCAAAATAATAATGTAACTATGGAACACGCCAATTCAACTGACAGGGAAATAACAGCCAAAAGACTTGTTATTATCATAAAAGACAAGGAAGAAATTCAGGAAGTGCTTATTGACATAGCAGTACCATCTGAGAGAAACACCTTCATGAAAATTATCGAGAAATTGTTCGAATACAAGGATCGGATATCGAGATTAACAGGATGTGGGGAATGAAGACTGAGACTGTACCAAAAGTAATGTACCAAATGCAAAAACGATGGCAAGATAAGCCTCTTCATAGTCAATACTGTGCCCGTACCAAAAAAGCTGATGTAGAACCATCAGTGGTTATATAGTGCAAGGTTAAACCGAAGGTTTTATTCTTGCTGCACAGGATTAATGCTTCCTAACTAGAAATTACTAAACACACATACTGAAAAATTGTATTAACCCGAAATACAGGTTCTGTAATAAATATCCAGAAACTACTGTCACTCTTGTATCAGGTTTCACAATGTTAGCACCCACTGAATATAAAACTCGACATGATAGAGTGGGCCAATATCAGCACTGGAAAATGTGCAACTTTTACGGGAAGGACGCTCCAAGAAGCTTTTATGAACATCACACAGACCCGTTTGCAGAGATAGGACCTCTGATAATTTTATGGGACTTTACAATACACAGATGGAACAATCAAAGCTAATCGCCCAGACATCGTGATCAAATCCACAACAACAGAATATGCTTTCTTATTGACATGGTACTCCCTGTAGATTGTAATGTACCTTTGAAGATCTTCAAAGAAAACTATCAAAATACAAGAATCTTTTAGTGGAAATATAAAAAATGTGTGACACATGAGGACTTCCAATTGCAGTTAGAGCCCCCAGATTTATTGAAAAGGCTTCCGATAGACTCATTGAAGGGATTCTTGGCAGCCCATGTCTTAAAGAAATACAAAAAATTGTACTCACAAGTACAGCTCACACATTACAAAGAGTTTTATTTATGTAAAATGTGTGTGATCTTTTTTTTTTCTTTTTTTTTAACAAAAATGATCAGTGATGTCATGAAGCCATTTCTGACCTTAGGTCTCTGTTTGAGGTCTGGAAAGAAACATGTATACAACAGAAATAATAATAATACCCATCAGTGGCTACGTAGTGCAGGGTTGAAAGCAGAAACTGAAGGTTTTATCCTTGCTGCGCAGGACCAATGCTTGCTAACTAGGAATTATCAAGCACATATACTAAAATATTGTGTCAGCCCAAAATGCAGATTCTGTGATAAATATCCAGAAACGATTGATCATCTTGTATCAGGTTGCACGATGTTGGCACCCACTGAATATAAAACCCGACATGACAGAGTGGGCCAATATCTGCACTGGAAAATCTGCAACTTCTACGGGAAGGAAACTGATAGAAACTGGTATGAACACCACCCAGACCCGGTTACGGAGATAGGACCTGTTACAATTCTATGGGACAACACAATACACACTGACAGAACAATCAAGGCCAACCGCCCGGATATTGTTATTAATGACCACAAATAAAAACGGTGCCTCCTTATTGATATGGCAGTCCCTGCTGACTGCAATGTATCTTTGAAGATATTCAAAAAGTTGTCAAAATACAAGGACATTGAAATAGAAATCTCGAAAATGTGGCATATGGGAACATCAACAATCCCTGTTGTAGTTGGAGCCCTAGGACTGGTTGGAAAAGATTCCAGTAGACTAATTGAAGGGATTCCTGGAAGTCCACGCCTCAAGGAGATACAAAAAATTGTTCTGACAAGTACAGCCCACACTTTACGAAGGGCTTTATCTATGTAATTTTTTTTTTTTTTTTGTCAGTGGAAAGTGTCATGACGCCATTTCTAACCTTAGGTCCCTGGGCGGGACCCGGAAAGAAATGTGTAAACGCCAGAAATCAAAGAAAATAAAAATAATAATAATAATGTTCACAGTTTGGTTTCAAGATATGTAACAATTGTGAAACGTCACTCTACAGTCGGTTCGTTTGGTATTGATTAACGTCAGTTGACTCCACACAGACAGTTGCGCAACGTGAAAAACAATAATAATATTCCTGATCTATTTCGTAGCTGAGATAGTATTATATTTTTCCAGTGATCAGTTTTCGAGCTAAAATGAAGCCAAAATTTTAAATTTATGATTTTCTAGACCGACAGGTACTCCCCACTTGGAATATTAGTATAATAAAATCTTTCTATTTTCTCTCATTGGCCTTGCTTAACTAGGCTTACTCATTATCAGTACTGACATGATTAGATCAGACTGGTTGATTATGCAACATGTCAACATTTGCTGGGTTAGGGCGTACCTAGTGAGGATCAAATCGACCTCGATTTACCGGATTTCGCTAATGCGGTCATGAAATGAGGAGAAAAATCCTAGGTTTGTCCAATACTTCACTAAAAAAGAGCATAGCCTGATGAAAAAAAGCCCCAAACTTGATTAAACAATTTTTTATCGCCTAAATGTTTGTTAAGAGGAAAGACCAAAGTATATTTTTAGTATATTTTTTTTAATTTTTAATCCTTTCTGGTATGTCCGAAATTTTAGCTTAAAATCTTGCTTTTTTTTTTTTTTTTTTTTTTTTTTTTTTTTTTTGTTTTTTTTTTTTTGAGTCATCAAAATTGACGTAAAATCAATCAAGTCAGCTATTATTGACAGTTTTATAAACAAAAGTTAATTTCTCCGTTGAAAAATCTTGTAATACTTTTTCAAAAGTTATTTTAGGAAAATTAGAAAATTTAAAGTATACTTAATGTAATTTGAGAA
Source organism: Acanthosepion pharaonis (assembly GCA_903632075.3). Classification (NCBI taxonomy): domain Eukaryota; kingdom Metazoa; phylum Mollusca; class Cephalopoda; order Sepiida; family Sepiidae; genus Acanthosepion; species Acanthosepion pharaonis. Next base: position 993,946 of record CAHIKZ030000012.1, on the reverse strand, counting down.
AAAACATTAGTTAATATTTTAGCAGAAAAAATTTAGTTGGAAATAAAAAAAAAAGCATGTCTCACCGTTGTGACTGGTTTTGGAGGTGTGAATTGACGTTTATCGACAACTAACGTTAAGGCAATTTATCGGACGGAAGGGCAGAAGTGACAGTATTTTTAATTTTTAAATGAACCAGCTTATTTAATTATGAAGTAATTCTTAAAAATTAAATACTTTCAAAAATTCGGATGAGTTTAATTATTAATTATTTAATTATTAATTATTTAATTATTAATTATAAACTATCGAAATTTTACAATTATCCAAACAAAACCCATTCTAATATTTCATTTCTGAAAAGCGTTTTGAGAATTTAGAAAACTATATTCAACGTTCCTAATCTCAATTTAGGAAACAGAAGCAATGATTATGCTCGACATATGTTGTTTGCGCTTCCAACCACAGGCTAGCCTGATAAATGCATCTAATTTAATCCAGCTTAGAATATGTGAGGCCAGCTGAAAAGAGATAAAAATTGACGCATAGTTTTATTTATTAATAAACTGCACAAAACATTGAACAAAGGGTTTGAAAATGTTATTTGATGCTATAAATGTTAAATTTCTTGTAGAAAATTATCTTTTTCTTAATTTTCTTTTGAAAATTTAGGTATCCAATTATCCAGAAATTTGAATTATCCGCACCTATTTTTCAACCCCTCTGCCAAGGCGTCCGGATAGTCGAGGAAGTACTCGACAAAGTAGTAATGGTCAACCAGACTAGACTCATTAACTATTACCCAACATCCAAGTGCTAATGACTTAGTAACCCCTTGATTATATGCATATGTCTGATTCGGAAACGACCGAATCTTTACTTCTTTACATAAATTCTTTTGTATATTTTTTAAATGCCATGTCCTTTACGGATTAGGTTGATTGATTTTGTTTAGCGGCACTTCAACATATATGGGTTATTTACTGTCGAAATCTAAATATTTTCAACATAATCTGTATTGTTGGTCATTCAACTATAAATTATATAAAAATGTATTGCTGGTATTTTCACTATAAAAATGTATTTTTATATTTTTCATAAGTGTTTTGTTTTTGCTTGGCGGTTCACTATTTGCCCATAAGTGGGGCAAATGTTGACCTCGGAACAACAGCAATTAAGATATGGCTGCACGCTACTCAAAACCTCCAATCTCCCGATCAGAGGTCTTGCTGCTGGATGTAGTTTATCGTCATAACCAGGACTACCCTTCAAGACATTGGCGATCATGGCTCTCCACAGATCTCTCTCTGTTATCTGTAAACTGCCAGTGACTTATTGGGGAAGATAGGGGAGTGATTCTCTGTTGGAATTCTCCAGACTTTTGAATTCCAAGAGTAGTCTTTCTCTTAGACTGACAGACTGCTAAGTGGCAAGAGTCCAGTTTGCCCTGGTATTTATTTAATTTATTTAGATATTGGAAAGAAAAGATGGATTGTTGTCTTTCCCAATGGCATTAGTGCGAAGAAAACGCAACAGTCTTGGCTGTAATTTTAAGTCGACATACAGGTTCGATAACGAATACGCTATCTATACCCATCCTACACAGTATATATATATATATATATATATATATATATATATATATTCCAGTCGAATCCATTACATTCACTTACGTGCTAATACCCTTGAGAAAGGTGTTAATCCTCTTCTTCTTTCTCTAGCTATAGGTAAATAGCAAGACAGACTGGGTTCTATAGCCTTGGATGTCAACTGGTCTAGGAGAAGGACAACTTTGAATTTAAAAAACTGCGGAGGGTTTTTGGGGACCTTGTGGCACGTAGTGCACCAGATCTCTGTATTCGGTGAGGTGGGTTCTGCACGAAGCTTTCATCACTACAATCAAATCATATTTGCTGGTGTCTGGGCTGTCGGTTCCTAGGAACTGAGCCAGTTGATCCTCATGCGTCGAATACGATGGGAGAGTCCACCATATATATATATATATATATATATATATATATATATATATATATATATATATATATATATACACAATTGGTTGTTTGAATACCCTTCATAAATGTGCGTGCATATATATATATATATATATATATATATATATGTGTGTGTGTGTGTGTGTGTGTGTGTGCGTATACGCGTGGGTGTGCGTGCGCGCGTATTTATCAAGGTAATCTAAACAAGCATTTCAAAGAATTCTCTACATTTTACTTCCGTTTTCATTTTTCTTAAATTTCATTTGGGATGATATTCAGAATCATTTCATTCTTTTTAATGTTTTTAATGTTCATATACTTATATCTAAACATAACTATACCCCCATATACTAATATCAATAGATATATACACTTCCCCATATGAAATACCATATATATATATATATATATATATATATATATATATATATATATATATATATATATATATATATATATATATATATATATATATATATATATATATATATATATTTGTGTGTGTGTGCATGTATATACAATGATCGTGCGAATATAAACAAACTTTTTTCTCTATAGAAAGTCGTGTATGTACAGATGTAAACAAGGTAACATATGGCGCGATATTTCATCCAAGCGGAAGACAACACAACTGACAAATGATTTTACGCTTTAAAAAAAAAAGGTATAGGCATTTGTATAATGTGACTTTGCATTGAGCGCTAAGAAGCGACGGAATGGTCTATCTATCAAAATGAAAGGCAGCGTCTGTATGCATTTGCATGAAATGAATCTAAATCTTGTCAGTTTAACTGCTCATTTGTTGGCTGATTACTGTGGATTCAATCTTATCGCAGTGTCATAGGTTGTTTGCTAAGGATTTTGTAAAAATTATATAATATTAACATCCGATCTTGCCATGAAGTTTTGAATTCACAACCAGCTGTTTGATTTCAAATAACTGCCTATTTTTATTTCGACAGATGCGCATCCAGAAATCTTCATGAAGTCAGTATTAATTAAGTTTAGACACAGGGCCATAGATAGCAATCTTTCTGGGTATGATGGCGTTGTTCTGATTATAAAAAGCAAGTAAGGTGTCTGCTATGGAATCCGGTATCCAGATCCATATTTCTAGCGGAATTGGATAAATTATGGTATCAGAATAAATTGACAGCCTTTGTTACAACTTCTTCACAAAAGCAATGAAAGTTAAAAAGTCCCGCTCTCTCTCTCTCTCTCTCTCTCTCTCTCTCTCTCTCTCACAGTAGTTTATAGGGATATATAGGGAAGATAACGTTAAACCTAGATTTGAAGAGGTTAAGACAGTAGTGATCAAGAAAGTATCTTCTTGGGAGTCGATTCCACATTGTAGTGGTGCGGGGGAAGAAGATGTTCTAGTGGAACTTTCCTTAATAATGGCGGGTATTGGCTGTGAATATTCGACCTGGTGGAATTAAGGAATATAGCCAGTTATTTCCATAGAATTACCAATAGAGCAATGACAGGCTAGCAACGCTTCGTTTGTGGAATAGAATATATATATATATATATATATATATATATATAGAGAGAGAGAGAGAGAGAGAGATGTGTGTGTGTGTGTGTGTGTGTGTGTGTGTGTGTGTGTGTGTGTGTGTGTGAAAATATATAGAAAATAGGAAAGGTAAATTATCCAAAGTTCTTTAGTGTTTTTATTTATTATTTTTAAAAAGTGCTCGATACAAAAGTAGAGCCTAAATATATATATATATATATATATATATATATATATATATATATATATATGTGCGTATGTGTGTATGTGCGTAATGTCCACTCGTATCCGAATATTCTCGTCTACTAGGTCGACTAGTCAGTCTTTGTTGAAGACGCCTTCTCAGGCACATTTTCTGTTTGTTCAACACCCACCTGTAGTTTATACTGATCAGCTCTTAGTAACAGTTTCTGGGAGAGAACGCGTTATCTTGCGTGATCTGAAGGCCAGTACGTTCAAACACTCTTGTGACATTGTGCTTGCACAACCGTCGACCCAGGGGTTCAGTCTGCCCAATTTCACTCACAAGGCTTGGGTCAATCAGTCCTCAGACACTTTCCAAAGGTGCCGCACGCTGATAATATCACGAGGTCGCCTTCTTAACAAATCGACCCTGGTGAGACTGAAACCCGGTTTTCATGAGCCGAAAGCGAACGCCTATGGTCATATATATATATATATATATATATATATATATATATATATATATAGTGGAGGTATAATGAACAGTAAGATAACGATGTGAATCATTGCCCTATTGAAGGAACATTTTTAGCCACATAACTGTGAGACAAAGAGATATTATTTTTTTTTCTGACATATGTCTCGCGTCCCCGAATCGCGACTATTTCGAAGAAATGAGACTAAATAAAAAAAATTAACTTTTCTCTTCATCTTCATGTCAGTCTAGAGATAATTAGTAGAACAAGTGAATTTGTTTTCAAAGCAACCCAAACAGACCGCCTTGCTCTTCATTAAGACCAACGTAATGTCAGTCGCTCACTTCAAAGAGGAACACAGCCCGACGGCTGATAATAATATATGCCATTTGATAAGACGTAGCGTCGCTTAAAACAAAATACTTACATATACTACTTATGTAGCGATGTCTATTAAGTTTAGATTAGAAAACAAAATTGAGAGAAAATGAGGCTAGGAAGTCTGCGTCTACCGGAGATGGTCTACTCGCCTTAAAAATCCATATTCGTCTTTTACGTGGGGTTCGAACTGTGATCTTTGCGGCAAAATAAATAACTATTTCAAGAAGCAAGCTCTTCGTTATATATGTAGGTATTGAAGTTTATCTAGTGACGAAAAGTTTTGAAAAAGGACTAGTTATATGTATTTTCATTTCAATTCAAATTAACTTCTCCAGCATTCCGGCTTTTCTTTTTATTCAAGTACAACTGCGATTAGAATAAATTCACAAAGGTTCATTGTCATTACATCATATTTTTTTTTAATAAGTGTTATGTCGATTCAAGACCTTGGCGGTCATAGCTCTCCACAGATTCCTTTTCTTTATTAATCGGAAATTACTGATTTCTTTGGAAAGTCATTGGAGTGGTTTATTATTGCTTTCTCCATGGTTTTGCATACAGAATTGTCTTTCTCTGAGACTGACTGCCAGTAAGTCCAGAAAACCATGTCTACATTGCTATTTAATCCATAGAGGGTGGGTCGGTGAAGAAATCGATTCATACCGTTTCTAAGGACATTAGCGTGAAATACTAGGCTGAAACTTGAATTCGTCTTTCCAAATCATCATATATATATATATATATATGTGTGTGTGTGTGTGTGTGTGTGTGTGTGTGTGTGTGTGTGTGTGAATAAAGACAAAAGGAAAACTTGACTAAGATGAGTTTTCCTTTTGTCTTTATTCATATTGTCCTTTTAAAGATATATTTTTAGCTATATCTGAATTTTTTAAACCCACACCTATACACCAGTTCACCCTGATGATCCAGTGTGGTGAAACTTTGGTAGATAGTATCTGGCTTATTAGGATTTATTTATTTTACTTTTGCTCTACTTAGTGTATTGAGCACTCTTCATTTTAACTTATTACTCGCTGTTTTTTTGTTTTTTTTGTTTTTTTGTTGTTGTTTTTTTCCTTTGTACCAGATATCTAAGCTACCGGATGATTTCTTTCGCCCTGTTCGGAGGTTTCTGGTGCTTTCTTCTTTTTTTTTTTCCATTTTTCCTCGGATGCCAATTTATTTGAAAATTGGGCTATCCAGGTTTTTTCACCAACCGAGTTTAAATAGTTTTACATTATATACCCGTTTATACGTTATTTTTATAGATATAATTTATATAAGTAAATGTTCTGCTTTATTTTAATTAAACAATATTAATTACATTAACTGTTTAATTTAAAAAAACAGAGCATTTAAATTAGATCTATAAAAATAACGTATAAACGAAAAATATATTAAAATAATTATCGGACTTAATGCATTTCATAATATGTTGTCATTGTTTATTTGAGTAGATATGATCTTTCGCGAAAGATCGTAGAAGATTTGTTGTTTATAAACAGTAATTTGGACTTTGCTAACCATAAGATGAATGGTTAACAGTACATCAAATGATGGTTTCCATTGGGTTTAAAGGTTCGATTCCTGTCGGAGAAGCACACATTTTCTACGAAATTTCTCGATTATTTAGGCCAGTATACTGTTTAATTAAAAAGAAACAGATTATTTACTTAAATAAATTGTATCTATGAAAATAACGTAAACAGAAAATATATAAAAATAACTGTTGGACTTAATCCATTTCATTATATATATATATATATATATATATATATTTTCGTCTACCGACCTGAACATTTGAGAAATCTTCTTAAAGAAAAATGCATCCTACAGCAGGAATCGAACCTGAGTCTCTCTTTGTGGGAGAAACCGTCGTTTGAATCGACGTGCTTAAAAGCATATATGTACAAGGAAGCAGTGTGGACATAGAAATCAGTTTTAGATGGTGAATTGCAATTGTACACGAACTGATGATCGCTAAAGGTGTGACTTTTTTTGTCGCCATGCAGGCTTTTATGCCAATACTTTTATACCTACAAAAAGTTCTATTCGTGACACTGACGTACTCTTCCTCGTGAATAATATAGCAAATTTTAATCTGTATATATATATATATATATATATATATATATATATATATATATATATATATATATTGAAACTTGACTAATGCATGGAATAATAATGCAACACAAAATGTACTTAGAACAAAATGTATTGAAACAAGAAAGTGTACACAATATTTACATATAGTCATTTGTATATTCCTGGTAAGACCGTTCCTGGATAATGTGATAACTGAGTCGCAGTCGGGCAGAGTCTCGGGTTGGATCTCTTGATTCCTCCCTCTCTTCCCGGTACCAACCATATTTATATGGTCGGTACTCCACTATGCAAATTAGGTGGATCCTACCACAATAATATTATATATATATATATATAACATATATATATATATATATATATATATATATATATAAAAATTCCCAAGAGATAGAATCCAGGTAGAACTCAATGTCCAGAACAGAGTAAGAATATAATATAAAGGGCTCAAACACTAATATTCCATTTTGTAGGTCTGATGAATTAGATCGTGATTACGATTCCAATGTAATAAATTATAACCATGGAATATTAGTGTTTGAGCCTTTTACTTCACATATATATATATATATATATATATATATATATATATATATATATATATATGAAAAAGATATAGTTTGAAGGTATGCTATATTTATGGGTCAAAATGCTCAATATCAGGGATATGGCGTATGTAAATATAAAAGTGCACACTCAGAACAATATCCAGCGGTGACAGTTTTCGGGCAATATATTGTGTTTAAGCATGAAACAGACTATCGCCGCTAGGTGTTGCCCTCATTGTTCACTTCTATTATTATTATTATTAGGAAATGGATTTAATCCGACATAATTTTTACTTATTCGTTTAAATGTTATTTTTAATGGATACTCATATTCGAGTAGATGCTCCGTTTCTATTATCAAACAGTATATTTATTTATTTACATCTACCGGCCTGAATATTAGAGAAATATTGTTAGAAAAATATACGCGTATTTTTTCTTATTAGAAAAATATGAGCCCCCCGGATGTGAACCCGTGTTCCCTAGAGGAACCCGTGATTAGATGTAACGTTCTTGGACCTCTTTTGAACACATAGCTTTCCCCATTTTTAAAATATACATATCTGCTCTGTTTCATATCCTAACGTAAACAAAGACATTTTTAAGGAAATAGATTAAATCTGACATATTTTCAATTGATTTGTTTAAACGTTATTTATAACGGATACTCGTATTTGAGTAGCTGCTCTGTTTTTATTATTAAAATATATATTATAAATTAACTGGTTTAAATTCATTTCGTTTCTTGCCCTGAGAAAGTCCACATTGGACGAAACGCGTCGGCAACTACTACAGTTTTCCTATTGTCATTTATATTTATAAATATATATATATATATATATATATATATATATATATATACACATATATATATATATATATATATATATATATATATATATATATATAGAGAAAATTATATGTAAATTTTATATGCAGAATAATGTTAGGAAAATTAATTAATTTTTCAACTTTATAATGTGCAGAAAGCTTTCTAAAAATTAGATTAGCCCAAAAAATTCGTTTTATTTTATATATATATATATATATATATATATATATATATATATATATATATATATATATATATATATATATATATATATATATATATATATATATATATATATATATATATATATATATATATATATATATTAACTTATGAAGAACTTGGTAATCCGTATGGGTAATGCCAAGGAGGATGAAATCCTGAGAGCTCAATGTAAATCCAGAGCTAATATTTAAAAGAAAAACAGACCACTTTAAGGTACCATTATAATAATTTATTTCACCAGAGTCTTTTCATATGAAATGAAACGAAAAATCCGTTTTTCGTTTCATTTCATATTTGGAAGTGCTATCTGATGATCCGGCGCCCTTTGAAAGGGCTCAGGTGAAATAAATTATTATAATGGTACCTTAAAGTGATCTGTTTTTCTTTTAAATATATATATATATATATATATATATATATATATTATAAATTAACTGGTTTAAAATATGGTTTTTACATTGAGCACTGTTTTGTAAAAATAAAAATATCAATAAGAACACCGGATTATATATTTTAATGTTCTTTCTTTTTATTTACACACACACATATATGTATATATACACCTTTCAACTTACTCTTGGAATAAGCAGATCGTTTTATCATGACCTTTTAAGTCACCAGCGGTCCTGCGTTGAAAGTCAACATTCGAAATCCTAAATATTTTATTCTGAATGATGATTTTCAAGGCAAGCAGGGTTACTTTGCTTAGTTGGCGCAATATAATCTTCCAACTCAAATGTCCGCTCAGCTGTCTAGATGCAGGTGATAATTAGTACATGAACTTCTACTTCTGGAATAGTGAGTTCGATTCTCACGGGGTGCCCTACTATTCTGACCTTGTATCAAACTAATTTGTCGACGCGTACCATAATCCAATGATTATAAATTTCACTTCATATGGCAATATTCTTAGGTTAATGTAATGGATACCGACGAGGAAAGTGTAATCGGCGAGCCAGGTTCAAATTTTAGCCTCGTCTGTTGCGTTCACTTTCTGCCAAATGCTATTGTGAAAGGCATGAATCCATCTCTTCTCCTCCCTACTATGGGTTAAACAGCAGAGCAGACTGGGATTTCCAGCCTTGGGTTGCAACCCGTCTAAAGAAAGAGTTTCAAACTGTCGCTAAAGCAACAGGAAAGAATTCCACTAACTTTCCTTGGCAATTCACAAATAACCAAAAATGTGTGGAGCGTCTATGTCCTTTCGATCATCACTAAATACCCTACTACTGTGGCCTTGTGCCAGACAAAGATTATCTAATTAGATAACTACATGCGTCACATTCCTTTACACTGCTTCTTCCTATCAATTTCCATCTACCAACGGCTAATGTCAATTCTTCTAAAACTCGTTACAGTCAACAAAAGTTTTGTTCCGTTCTGATGAAAAGCAAAGAATGAAATTCAAAAAGAATTCTTCTTTCTCAAAAGGACATATTTGAATGAAAGTTAAATACCTGAAACTAAATTTTAAGCACATTAATTTAACCATTCTTCTCCAAAGTTATTGAATCAACCCCTTTCGGTTTCTCTGCTGGCTGGGAATAGACTTGTATTGGGGCACACGCAATGACGAGGAAACGGTGAAAAACACACACCTTCCATTCGTGTCAGGCGTCCCAATGACGATTAAACATATTAGGCAATCGATGCAGAATAGCTTGTTAGTCACTGATCAAACCCAGGGACTTGTAATCTGTTAATATTGCAATATAAAAAAATGTTTATATTTCAAGTGGAAGTGTCTTTTTCATATCTTTTTATAAAACCTCAAAAGACATATTTTATTACGACAGAATTATAACTGAAAAAAAAAGTAAAAGATTTTTGATTGTCAGTTCCTTGCACGTCCTTAATTCAAGTTTGTGAGACGCAGACAATAAAAGCAATGATCGAGTATTTTGAAGATAGTCTGTTAATTAAGCAAATATCTTCTTTTTTTTAAATAATTTAAAAGCTTTAGAGAAAAGCCGAAGAGATTGTTTATTTTTATTTGTATCTTTTTCCTATCACTGATTACATATTATTAAATGTCAATCAAAAAACACGTCATCATCTTCCTCGTTAACAAGCCAGCTATGTCGTTCGTTGAAAAAGAGAGAGAAAAAATAATAAATCGGTTAGACGGTTTAAAAATGTACAGTATTACCGGAGAAGGTTTTTACTTTTAAGAATTTTAGAAAACTGAAACGTGAAATAAAATTGTGTTTGTATTTAATAACAGGATATTATTTTTGAACGTTTATTCGATTCATCTTTCAGGATATAATGAATTTAAAATATTTCAATAAATTTGAATATTTTTGTTATTAGCTGAAGTAAGTAAAAAAAAAAATTTTTGATCTCCATGATGGGTCAAAATTAATTGCGTGGAGCATTTGGTCTTCTAACCTCATTCAAAACGTATTCATGCCAGCAAATTTCTCAATATAAATTCGTTTAAATCATTTTTTTCCAATTTAAAAGATATTTCTTAAATAATAAAACGAAAGTGAAAAAGTCAACGTTTCAATGACTTTTAGAGGAAGAAAAGGAAAATGTTAATGCAAAAATAAATAAATTGCAAAATTTAATAATGAAATATTTTGAGAATATTTGAATAAATTTTGCAAAATACAATGGAAATTTCGTCTCAATGCTTAATATTGTCTTCAAGTCGTTATTTGAGCCTTTAAAGATGACTATATCCAAGTGAGTCTTCAGACTTTAATACGGAAAAGAATAAATATCTTTTGATTAAATACTTATTCAAATAAATCCTAATTTTAGCTTAAATTTACTTCAGATTGCATCCTTTTCCCAGAAAGTTTGTTCAAAAACTTGTTTAGATTCGAGACACGTGATCAGTTCTCGAGTACCACTCTTTTTTTATACATCATCGGAAATTATTTTAGACCAGGATATTTTTTCAGTATTGCCTCATAAAAAATAGATAGATAGATAGATAGATAGATAGATAGATAGATAGATAGATAGATAGATATGATATGATATGGAAATATAATAAGCTTTTAAAATCAAGCTGTACAACTTGATTAAATATTGACGACGTCGATTTTAATTGTAATAGTAATGAATTCCGTCAAAAATTTGAAATATTACTCTTAAAAATAGCTTCATTCTATCGTCGATATTCGATTGAGTGAAAGGGAGTTAAAGTATTTCACTGGTCGAATAAATGAATGGAAGAGAAAACAGCCGACAAGAAAATCAAATCAAAAAGAGGCTGATGTAAAAGAGGAAAAGAAAAACGATCCGGTCAGAAACGGAGGAAAAAAAAATGTAAAAATTAATAACTTTTGTTTATTTCCCCAAAACATGACACGCCGCGCAGTTAACTCGGAACATAAGAGCAGTTTTTTAAATATTTTAAGAATCAAATTAAATAATAATAATAATAAAAATAATAATAATGTTCTATCTCCTTATTTCGAGCTCTCTAATTACAAAGAATTATCCTGGTTAATCGTTTTGTTTTTTTGTTTATTTTGATTTTTACGGAATACAATCTTTGCATATGTTGTCATATATATATATATATATATATATATATATATATATGTGTGTGTGTGTGTGTGTGTGTGTGTGTGTGTGTGTGTGTGTGTGTGTGTGTGTGAAAGTGTATATAAATATAAATAGATATATATATGTAAATTATTTATATATTATATGCGTGGTACTTATTAGAAAGCGCTTAATATCAGAGATAGAGTTAACATATATGGTTGGATAGATGTGAGTTTGTGACCCTGGGTTTCACGCTTTAGTTTGTCTGACGATCGCTAAAGCGTGAAACCCAGGGTCACAAACTCACATCTATCCATATATATATATATATATATATATATATATATATATATATATATATATATATATATATATATATGCAACAAAACTATGAAAAAGTGGAAAAAAAGTTTTCGCGTCACGCGTTTTGCCCTTGTTGATGCGACTACAAATGCACACGAAGGAAAGAAGTGTCATTTAATTTCTCCGAATCACAACATTGTACTCCGGAAATTGTTTGCTGGGGGTTCCGATCGCTACTGAATATGACAGATCAGCTAAATTACTCGAAATACTTATTTAATTTTAGTTATTTAATTGTTACCGAATATGTTTTTAAAAAGTAGGAAAATCAGGTTCGATCTTATTCGTCGATATATCGACCTGACCTGAGTCTGAATGTCTCTAGTTTTATTATGACGGGTATATTAGGGGTATTTTTGAATTTTAATCGTCTCATGTTTCGGGACCTCACCACTTGGTCGGCAAACTTGACTGGCAAGCCTTTTATACTTTCAGTTTGTTCCTTGCTAGGTAATTAACCTCTCATTCAACTTTGTTGAATAATAATCATCTACTCCGGATTAGCAATGAGTAAAATCGATATTTTCTCTAAATTAATTTTAACTGAAAAATCTTTTTCCATTTCCTTCCGAGAGCCAATTTTTCGGATTATTCATCATGGTTCCAAAATTTAACGATTATTTTTCAGTTTATGGTTTTTCATCACTCGCTACACACAATATATTTTTATTTTTTTTAATAACCAACGCTATTTTCCGTTGGATTCTACATTTTTGTTAAAGTTATTTAATGTTCCATTTTGGTTGTTCTTATTACAAACCGAATGTCATCGGTTGGAAATTTAACTTGAAAAATTTTCCTTATTTTTTTTTTTAAATAGAATTGATTTTTCTTTTTTGTTCGCGCAGAAAATTTGAAATCTCAAAGATTTCCGGGAATTTCATCTCGATTCTTGTCATGGCGACTCTGCGAATAAATAGATGCAAAAATTGCCGATACATACACGCATATATATATATCTAAACAAAGATAAATAAAGAGCCAAACAGTATATCAATAATTTCTCGTACCTTTCGTCTGACTGAAACTTTTAGCTTCCACAGTTGAATTCTATTTATCGACCGCACCTCACCTTAACTGTATAGACACGAACTCAGTGCACACTGGGGTTGATAAGACAAACGACCGACATCTTCGTCTACCAAAATAGGCTATTCGTCATATGAGGTAATTTTTGATTTTATTCTTTATTGCTCTTTATTAATTATTATTAAGCCCTTTTTGTGGATCAGTTTTAATATTTTATTGTACTAGGATCCACTTGGATTATATACCAACGGATGTATTACCTTTACTATATATATATATATATATATATATATATATATATATATATATATATATATATATATATTAGAACAGTGGAATTATAGTCCATTTGTTTTCATTATATATATACGCGTGTGTGTGTACGCGTGTGTGTGTGTGTGTGTGTGTGTATACAGAGAAGGACAAAACTTCATGGCTTATTTATTTAGTTCTTCTTCTTGCCTATGTGCAAAACGTAGCGAAATTAAGCAGCATTCCCCATGTGCACCAACACGGAAAAACGCATACATATACAGTATATATACGCCCCCACACACGCACAAAACACAGAAGAAACACACACACACACACAATAAATATATGTATGTACATGTGTATATATATATATATATATATATATATATATTATAAATTAATTGATTTAAAATATGGTTTTTTTCGCTACACAGTTCTAACCATGTTTCAAAAATGGAAGCTAAAAGCCCCGAATTTAATTTTGTGATTAAATTAAAGACATTAGTTCCATTTCATCCTCAAGCGAATTACATTTAATTGTTCTTGAAAGAA
>CAHIKZ030000012.1:957500-970000 GCA_903632075.3 Acanthosepion pharaonis | reverse complement strand
TTCGCATTGATAACTTAATTCTTGTTTTTGCGATTACAAATTTCCAGCCGATTCGTTCTCCGTCTTTCTTTGTGTTGTTATAAAATTTTGACATCTCTCGGGATAGGAGGCATCATTACATTCGAAGTTTTCATAAATCCAAAATAACAAAGGCTGTAGAATATATCGGCCGAAACGTGGTAATGAAAATAATATGAATGAAGTTAAATTGGTCACTGGGGTCATCCTAGAAATATGATTGCCAGAAAAGGCATCCATCAAAATATTGTGATCAAAACAACAAAAATGAAGATACTGGTTGGAATTCATGGAATAGTGAGATGAAATCTTCTTGAACTTTAAGATAATAAAAATAAGGAGAAACAATTTAAATTTCATATAAATTATAGTATGTAGCCCTCATTGCATCATCTCAATGTCCACACTGAATATATCTATAACCGCTCGTTCTTCCATACTGATCACTAAACACAATTTCTCTATAAATATAGCAGATTATACAATATATATATATATATATATATATATATATATATATATATATTAGTGAGGTCGATCCTCACTAGGTACCCTATGCGTTCGGCCCTGCGCCACATCTAAGCTACGCGTAGAAAATTAATATATATATATATATATATATATATATATATATATACTGCAATCTTCCGTCGTTTTCGACGTATGAGGGTCAAACAGCTGAGTTCTTAGAACCTACAACCGGACTACCGGCACATTTGATTATAGTGATGATGACTTGTACAGAACTAATCACACTTTTCAGAAGAGCCGAATACAGAGAGCCGGCGCACAGTATGTCATAAGGTCCCCAAACGCGGGCTTCGAATTCAGAGCTCTCTCTCTGTTTCTGTCTCTGTCTCTCTCTCTGTCTCTGTCTCTCTCTCTCTCTCTCTGCATTATAGCTTTTATATTTATTATCTATAATACATTTCGACCCTTATTTCCTTTGTTATTGTGCATGTTATTATTTCAGTGTATCTTCCAATGTTAAATTACAGACAGGCTATTCTAATGTTGAGAAAATTATTTTAGAGGCATGTGATGGTCAGCCGTCGTAAAAAAAAAAAAGCCTTTTCTATTCTCAGGTCAGGAGGAAAATGTTCGAATTCGGCTGAAGACATTATTTCCTATAAAAGTTTAATAAAAATTTTTAAAATATTTTGATTAAGATGACTTTTCTCTTCTTTTTCAGCTCTCTCATACAATATATAAATCATTTTTAAAGAAAAAAATCCGGAGAAAATCGATTAGAAATCGAATCTATTGCCATAAATTCTTCTCCTGGGGGGGGGGGGATTTATTTTGTCGCCTGATACGAAATTCGATTTTACCGTTTCAATATCAATTATTAGTTTAATTTTTCTACGACTACGTCATTTCTTTATTGTTTCCATCTTTATTCCCCTTATAATCAGGCACCAACAGGTTTGGTACACTTTGGTTCGAAAGAAAATAGGCCTACACAAAATCTGAATATCAAAAATATACCATTATTCTTTTTGGCTAGAAAAAATTAAATTAAAAGCACAATTTAATCTTCCGTAATTTTCCTGATTAACTAATAAATAACCGATTAACTCTCATTTTTTTTTTTATTATTTGCTAACGTCTTTTAATGTCTTCTTCATTTTATAGTAATTTACCCTACTGGATTTACGGGTGGATTTACGGGTGGATTTACGGGTGGGTTGCGTTAACCGATTAAAACAAACCATCCGACCAATAGTATTTGAATGTTCATTGGAAAACCACAATTATAAAATAGGAACTTTGATAAAGTCTTTCATTTTTAATAATGTTGATTTATTTTTGTTTCATTTTTAGTAAATATCATTTATTATTTTCAGTGATATTTTAATGCATTCATTTTTTCTAGGTAACACTAAAATGGATGCAATTTTTTAGGTACCATTAAATTGGATGCATTTTTTCTAGATACCACTAAAATGGATGCTTTTTTTGTAGATACCGTCACAAAGGATTCGTTTTTTTACGTACTACCAAAATGGATGCATTTTTCTAGATACTGTCAAAATGGATGCCTCTTTTCCGAAGTGAAAACAAAAAATATTTTTGTTAAATAAAGACGTTTGAAGAATCTAAAATGTAAAGTTTAATAGCACTTTCGATTGTGAACCTTTTTGAAAATAATTTTACTTTTTTTTTTTTTTTTGTTTTTTACAACTTTAAGGTTAAATTATTTTTGTACGGGAGTTCAAAAAAGAAATAATTCTGTGACTTTAATCAATTAACAGTATCAATTCAATAAATCTTTATCTATTCCCTAACAATCTTTGTAGCAACTTCCTTTACTTTAATACATTTTAAAAATAAAATAATTGAAAAAATCCTCATTGGGTAAAGTTGAATATTTTATGACATCAAACAGGTAAGAAAATATTTTTTGAAATAAAAGCAATGAAGTAAACGCAAAGGTCTCACTTCACTAGTTTTTTAATTAGTTTCTTTTTATACTTCTAAAGTAGTAGAGAAATAAAATTATTAATTCTACTAAATTTCATAAAAACGTATAAACAATATATATTCTTGAAGTATTGGTTATAAAGATAGTTTATTTTTAAACATAAACAATTTCAATTTCTAGGTTGTACTTCTTTTGGTCCTTCGTACTTTTAAAAAATTTTACGCGCGCTTTGGGGTGACAGTAAAAGACTACTAATGTTGACCTATGACCTTAATAACAGCTCATGAGCTACAAAGTACGTAAATAAACGTTATTTTCGATATGTTTTAACTTTTAAGCAAAAAGTAAACATTACTTTTACAAAAGTCCAGTTAATTAATCCTTGAATTGACTAATTTTCTTTGAAATTTATCTCTCGAACAAATATTGTATTTTTAAGAGATTTTTGATTTTTTTTGTTTTCATTTTTCGTGTACAATGGAGGTTTGATGAGTTGATTGGGAATGACTGACCGTACCAATGTTTTAAAAGATGTCTAAAATCTTTATTTACATGCGTAAATTTATTTTTATTTTATTGGATTAGCTTTCAAATAAATTCAAAATTTAATTTCAAAGACATTTAGTTTATTTAAAATGCGTTTTTCGTTTTTCGGAAGACCGTAGTGTAATTAATACCGAAAGAACAAATAAGAATTCAACGACATTGATATTTTTTCTATGTTCATGAGATAAAAAGTTATGTAATCATCACGACCAGTACTAATACTGATATTTTTTCTATGTTCATGAGATAAAAAGTTATGTAATCATCACGACCAGTACTAATACTCATTTTGGGAAGGCATGAATCGATATTTCCCTACATAACGACTCTTTGCTAGACTAAATACCTGACGAAGTAGTGATGAGTGAGAAATTAGGCAAACCACTCTCCAATAACAACATGACTTGTTCATGCAGAATTAACATAAAAAGCTGATCTTTTTAAATTAAATAATGTTTCTTAATGTTTTTGAAATGCAAGATTTTCAAAAGCAATGATATTGTTTATTTTATTGTTAATAATTTTATTTACAATTGTAATCAGAAGCTTACGATGGCGATCAAGTGACAGCAAGTCTCCTTGCACATGCCTCATTATTCTTACTGATTTTAGGAAGGCTGTCGAATGGATGGTGCCCGATTCTTGTAATCTTTTTGCAAAATTCTTCGGGATTGATCTTAGTGCTCCAATAATTATGGGTACAACTATCACTTTCACATTCTACAATTATTTTTTCAATTACTTCGGAAATTTTAAATATTTCTCCTGCTTTTAATTCTTTTTAAATTTTAAAAAAATATTATTTTTTTAAATTTTAATACTCCTGAATACCAATACCTACGAATTTCACAAATTTATTTCTTTTTTGGTTTACGATTACCATTATTATTATTACTATTATTATTATTAGTAGTAGTAGTAGTAGTAGTAGTAGCATTAACGATTGCGGCAGAAATAAAATAATCCAAATTATTACACTATTTTCAAACATTTCAACTTTTCACTTATATTTTTTATTATTATAATTAATCTGTTTTTTTCAAAAACAATTCCGATTCATTGTTTTAATTAAGCAACATCCCATCCAAAACTTTTTAAAATTTATATTTGAATTCTAAATTGAAAATCCATTTTTTTTTCATTATTTATACATTTTTTACATTTTTGGAATGAAAAAAAAAAAAACATTTCTGAAATAAACGTTAGGCAAATTGATCGACATCTGGATTAGTTTTTTGTCAAAAAGTTGTAAAAGCTCGTGAAACATCATAATGAATAAAAAATGTAACTCTGAAAAGTGTTCGTGCTTAGTAAATTAATATGTGGCAAAAAGTTTCTTCAAATGGTTTTATGAATTTTTATCTGTTCATGCTGTCATTTTTGTCTTGTAGATAAGAATAGAAATGACAACGGAAGAAATTGTTTCAAATAAAACTACCCAAGAATTGACAACATTCTTCGATATTTTTGGCATCTATAAATTTAATTCTTCCTTATTTTAACATCCAGTTTCAGAAGTTCAGATTTTATATTAACTTTTCTATCTTATTCTTACCTTTCTTGTTTTGCGATACGGAAGAAAAGCCATTTTTTCTTTTTTCTTTTTCTACAGTTTTAATCAATTGCTAATGTTTACATGTGATCGGAATTTTGTTATTTTGAGGAACAAAACGAGATTTTTTTTTTATTGAGCTGTGCATATAAAATAAAAAATAAATTTTTATACAAAATTCAATGCGAATAAAATTCAACAGGAAGTGAAGAAAAAATTTTGTAAATGAAATATTTTGAACAGAAATGATATTCAATGATTATTTTTTTCTATGGAAAATCTGTAGAAATTCCAATAAAACAATTTGGTTATTTTTAGGAAGCACTGTGATCGCCAGTAAAATATTGGCGAATTAAATAACAAACGTTAGAATTCACTCGACTACCTCAGAAATTACCTTTAAAAAAGAAAGACAGAACAAGATGAGTTTAATTAGCGAACTCGCATTTTTGTGTTGCTAGAAAATTATAATGAATCGAGTCCAGAATTACCAACCGAAAATGCCGTGTGACTACCCTGAAAAATCCTATGACTTATTTCTTACGGTGCTCGAACACCGACCTGTGGCATTTGAGAAAAATACGCGATGACTTTTGTTACCCGAGCCAACCTTGAAATACGTCATGTATATTAGACGTGCTACAAAGGGCGACCCCACCAATTTGCAGCACGCCAGATTAGACTGTAGTTTCTCCTGGAAAGGAAGACGCAGGTTCGAATCCTACCGGAAGGTACATTTCGAGTTTTCTCGAGTGTACAGGTCGGTAGACGAAATGAATACTGTTTAAAATAAAACAGTGCGTCTGCTCAGATACGGGTATCCAATAAAAATAACATTTTAAGTAATAAAAATATGTCGGATTAAAAAATAAAATCCTTTATAGGACACCAAATGTTTTGAATTTAAATTTATAATTAAGCGTCCTTATATCTTTAGCATTTTCTCGATGTAAAATTTTTACATGCGTTTGTTGTATTTCGTTCTGCTCCCTACATGATTCCAGCAACAAAATCATTTCTTTGAAGAAATACTTTCTAATATAGGATTTTTTTTCCTTTATCGTCATTCAATTACCCATGAATAGTAATTATCATTCCTAATATTCTAAGTTTATTAAATTCATTAACTCTGTAAAAGTATAATACGGACTATTTTTAATAACTGCTATTAATCATTGTAATTACATTTTCTACTACTATTTAATCTAAATTACTATTTTTAATTTTAAAATATGTACTCTAGAGATTGTGTACTCTAATTTTCGAATGCGACTATTCAGTGAATTGTGGCGTAAAATAAATTTCAGTTTTAATAAATTTCTTTTCAGTGATTCGTCTTTCCGAAACAACCTAACGGTGTAACTTTTTCAAAGAACATTACCAAAATCTTCGCAAACCTTTTAATTGCACCCCAAAGCAAATCCCTACTTTTCAAAATATGCGGGTATGTCTAAGAATGTCTTGTGCCAAAATTCGTCAATGAAAAAAAGGCGACAAATTTTCAAGATAGATCTATTTTTCAATGAAACAAGCGATTAACTCACGGAACATGAAGAACGGCATTGGTCCTGCCAATTCAAACCTTCACAGCAAGGATCCGCCATGCCACTTACATATGATAATAGCAAACCACCCATATTTCCTCCGTATTCTATCGGTAAGAAGTTCCAATTAAAGAGCTTCTTCCCACTAACACTTGCCCTGTGGAACCGACTCCCAACTGGATGTTTTCCCCAATCACTACAAACTTAACGAACCTGTTCAAGTCTAGGGTTAACCGTTATCTTTCACTCCTATACGCATAAATTGCCTCCTAACGTAACCCCCTACTTTGTAAAGGGCTAACCTACTGTAAAAAAAAGCACATTAGAAAGCTTAGATTCACATACGTAAGCAACTATTTTTAAAGCATCAATTAAGAATCGAACTCGCTGACCATTGCGCTACGGTAAGCTCTTAACTGCTGAAAGTTTTCTATATTTGAAAAAATGGTGAAAACACATTGATTTGGAAATTCTTGCAAAAATCAAATAATTGTCGAATTTTAATGAAATTTTCAGCCTCAGGACTTATTCACAAATTAATATTTTGGAATGTTTTTTAGAAAATCTTGTTAAAAATATTTTTTCTTTTCCATATGTTATAATTTTTTTTTTTAGATATATTTATTGTTCTAATTCTAATTTATTGTAATTTTATTTTAGTATATCATTACTTTTAATAACCTGATCTGTCCAATTTTGTTATTCCAGATCTTAAATCTTCAAGATGATTTGCTTGTCGCAGTCGCTGTTTGCCGAAGACAATTTGACAAAATATGTTTGATTTCTGTTAAATTATTACACTCTTTATTCTCTCATACTTTTGACCTTATGTGATTTCACTAAATTATTATTATTATTTCAAAAAATTATTTTTTCCCTTCGTTAGTTTTATAATCCCATACCGGATTATAGCCAATATAGCGAAGCAATATAGCGAAGGATGTAATGTTTTGTTGTTTCCACTTAATTAAACTATTATTAACAACAACAAAAAATAGGATAAATAAATGGACAAAGCTCTTAACAGGATATGGGCTCTGCTTGTAAGAACTTTTTTTTATTTCCTGAAGAGATGGCGCGCCAACGATTTTGTTGATTTGTTCTTGAGTTTCTTTATTAGTTTTATTATTATTATTATTATTATTATTATTATTATTATTATTATTCAAGTTCACTACAAGCAAGTCAATAAAGCCACTAAGACACAAGAGGGTTACTGCGCGGGGAAGAATAAGAAAACCGAAAAACTACTAAAGAACGGAAAGAAAAGAAGAATAATCGTGAGGAAAGTAGATGGCGATTGACAATGCATTTCATTTTTTGAAGATTAAAGTTGACTGGAAAGCGTGGAGCCGGAAAAAAGTTCCACAAGCGAGAAGTGCGAGTAAAGAAACTATTTTTTAGCATAGAACTTACAGTTACATTTATCCAACTCATCAATTTAATGATGAGACATCATCGCTAGTCTAGTACTAAATGTTAATTTAAAAAATGTATGTACCACAGCAAATAATAATAATAGTAATCATCATCATTATTATTATTATTATTATTATTACTACTACTACAATAATAATAATAATAATAATAATAATAATAATAAAGTACTACTCTTAAATTAAAAAAATCTAGGTACCATAGCGAATAATAATAATAATAATAATAAAATAATAATAATAATTATTATTATTATTATTACGACAGTGATATCAAACAATAAATAATCTTGGCCGAAAGAAGGCAGTTCGAAAAGACAATGCGATTGCTTTAATGAATGAATGGTAAGATAAATTTTGTTACGAAAGAAAACCGTAGCAAAAAAAAAGAAGAAAAAAAAAGACGAAACAAGCTCGAAATAATAATTTTATATGAAACAGAATGAGATTAATGTTTTTGCATGGAAAATAGAATCTTGGACAGAATCAATTTATCGTTTCTTCTTTCTATGACGTAATTTCGTCAATGGAAAATATTTTTCGAAACTAGTCTGTTTGTTAGTCTTCTCTACATTAGGCCAGATAGAATTTATCTTTATCAAAATAAATAAATAAACCAAATCGTTTATACAGATAAATGCAAAGGAAATATTTTCCTTGAAATTCTGAAATTTTATTTCGAATGCGAGTAAGAAAAAAAATGAGGCAAGTGAAATTATCATTTTTATAATCTTCAAAATAATGCTAATAAATTCGTGGGCAACAATCGCAGCGAAAGAAATCGATGTTAAGAAGACATTCAGTCACTTATGTGCCATGCATGATACACGCTTAGGCGATCATGTATCTTTCGATACATGACTGACGAGGCAGATTTTTTTCCCGGAGTAGGTTGCTATTTCTTTTTGCGGTAGACCAGTTGCTATCTAAGGCTCTAGAACCTGGTCTGTCCTGCTATTTTACCCATAGCTGGTGGGGAGAGAAGAAGAGGATTGATACCTTTCCCGAGGGTATTAGCACGTAAATGAATGTAATGGATTCGACGCGAATTCGAAAGAAAACATTTACCCAATTAAAAAGTTTTATTGAGACAATTAATAAAGAAAATTTATTTAGAAAAAAATTAATTTGACTTAATAAAATGTCAGAGCTTAAATCGTGACGAATTTTTTATTCATAATTTGTACAAAAAAAATTCTGCCCAAATGGAATGAAATAATAAGGAGAAACTAAAGAGAGGGAAAAGACAGTGTCGAGTTTGTTTGTAAAATTCCACACGTTAAATTGTAAACATTTTCTTCATAATAAATATCGTAATTAGCGGCTTTTCTCAAAACAAAAAGTGATCAACCCTGAATTATAAACATTAAATTCTTGAGAATTTAACCGGAAACTAAACACGAGTTGAAATTAAATCAATTTTTAATTCACTGAGAGCTCATACTTTTTCGGACAAAAAATTTTACAATGCAACATTGACTTGAAAATGTCTTCAGAACCTATCGGCTCAATAAAATAATAAAATAAAATCATAAAATAAAATCAATTCCTAATTTGGCTGTACAATAGAACTGACTTAAAATTCATTCACTTAAAGATCCTCTATCGTAGCCTTGTGCAACATCTAAACTACGCTTAAGAAATCACTCCTTTATCCTTTACCGA
The DNA here is from genome assembly GCA_903632075.3 of Acanthosepion pharaonis. Lineage (NCBI taxonomy): Eukaryota > Metazoa > Mollusca > Cephalopoda > Sepiida > Sepiidae > Acanthosepion > Acanthosepion pharaonis. The sequence goes on along the minus strand of CAHIKZ030000012.1, from coordinate 960,814 downwards.
TGTCACATTTTGTAAATTAATTTTTTAAAAATCCAACAATGTTGATAAAGAATAGAAAAATCTGTTTTTCGTAATCTTTGTAAACCGCCATTTTAAAGAAAGACTGTGAATTTATGTTTTTAATATTTCTGGTAAACTTAATGACTAGTCTCTGTTAGATTCAAGATGCACATTGATTCGTTATTTTTTGTAATAAATAAATAACTTTTTGAAAATAAAAAATATTATATTTTACTTTCAACTTGTATTTTCTTAATTTAAAATAAGGAGAAATTTGCAATATGGGCAAAATTCTCACGACAAAAGCCCTCACTTCGAATTTAGAGAACCGAAATATTTTCAGCCTTTCTTTGGTCAACATTAAAAATTAAAATAAATAAATACACGCTCCCAAAGTTTACAAAGAACAGATTTGAAGTTTGTTTTTTTTTTGTTTTTTTGTTTTTTGTTTTTTTGTTTTTTGTTTTTTTGTTTTTGCTTTTAATCTGATTATTTGTTACGATCTGGGGAAGTGAATTGGGTTAAAAAAAAGTTCAGCGATTAAAGAACAGTGATAAAAACTTAACCAAAAGTAAACTCTCATACATAATCAATGTAAAATAATATTTCATTGTCACTTTAAAGGAAAAAAAAACTGAATGCAAACAAGAAAAAAATGTTTAATGAAAAACGAAGTAAATAACATTTTTGTAGTAACAAAATAAAAAATAAAAAGAACGGAAAAGTGAAAAACTAAATGGCAAAAAAAGTTAGCGTCTGCTTTTTAAGAAAGTAAATAAAGAGTATGTAAAAATAAATAAAGGCATAATGACCCCGACACGTACAAAAAGAAAACAAAAAAAAAAAAAAAAAAAAACGAAATATGCCATTGTTTCAAAATAAATGGTGCCGTCATTTGGAAGGAAGGAAATTGCATCAAATCAAATGAAATGCTGAAATAACGATTAAAATTAAAAAAAAAGAAAAGGAAATGAAACGTCCAACTATATCACCATCGAGCAAATGTTATCGGGCTAATCGAACAGATTATTATATTTTTCCTAACCTTAGCGCCCTTCGTCTGTTGCCTTGTACCAGTCTAAGAATAATAAGTACCGCTTAGAAGTTCAAAGAAATACTAATTAAACATCTTCAAAATAAAGAAAACATTTATGTGAGAGATTATAATTATTTCATCGGCGTGCTATGCTGTCTTGGCTACAATTATTTATTACATTATAGATTATGCAATAGTGTTGAACATAGATAGATAGATAGATAGATAGATAGATAGATAGATAGATAGATCCAGTTTAAGTGTATATCACATATAGAAATCCACGTGTATGTATGTATGTGTGTGATTGTTTGTAAAATGTTTCGAGACTGACAAAAAGAGCATGACGATATTTATCAAGTTTAGCTTAGTCTGACACAAGGCTAAAATTGGAATATGGGGGGGAAATATTTTTTGGTAATCTTCCAAAAAAGAAGAAACTTTAAATGTGGAAATCAGCATTGTCAATTTAAAATCCGATTTTTTTTTTACCAAAACTGTTAACATATGTCCTTTAATTGCGAGCACATGCGCACTTACAACAGTGCACACAGGTTTCTCTATGTACGTACATATGTATGTGTCCAAGAGGGCTTTGAAATGTTTTTTTCTTTTCTTTTTGTATATTGTATAAAGATATATATATATATATATATATATATATATATATATATATATTGCGCTGTATTTTTCTATCTTTTGCCATTGAGAATGATGTCCTTGTAAAGTTCATGTCGTTGAAACAAATTTTATTATTGTAAAAGTAAGTTATACACGGTGAAATAAAACGTACTTATAAACAACAATGGAATCATCTGATATGCTTTCCGTTTCAAAATTGCTAAAATAAATATTAGTTGGCTTTTAATAAAATAATCTAAACTTGAAGTGAACCGGATCACCTAGAAAACATACTAGTGAAGTAAATAAAACTATTATCTATATAAGTGATTTCTAAAACCACCGGATGTAACATACCCTTAAATAAGGAAGGCCGAAGAATAAATTGGTAGAAACAGTGTGTTAAAAACAACACGGTTGAAACACTGACGCGAAAATAATATTTATATACCAAAAATGCTTCACTTGAATACGTCTGACAATTTAAGAAGGCCGAAGTATCTAGCAGCTGAAACATTTGTTTTAAAATGGCAAAGATAAAAAAACCAATGGAATAATTATAATATAAATAGTTCATCCTCAGATTTGGGAAAACAACTGAATAAAAATAAGTTAGAGATATGAAAGATCATCAAAAATAAAAGCTGCAAGATTAGTCATTGATTATTTTCTAAATGAACCGTAAATGCAAAGAAAATATTTGCGAATCAAACAAGGCAAAAGAGCCCAATGATCTTTACAACCTGATTAAATATCTGGAAAATTGGAAATTTATACTCAAAATGTAAATTTATGACAGCTGTAAGTACAAAATCGAAAATGCGCCTAAAACATAAGTAAAAATCAGTCCAATTATTAAACACAAGCAAAAAGAGTCGAAATTAAATTCTTTCAAACTAAAGAGATCAAAGCATTTGGAAAAGAACTCCGAAAATATACAATGGATAAAATAACAATTGAAACTAAACTCTAAAGAAAATAAAAAGATAATTCAAGAAAAAAAATGTGTTGAAAGCTTACCAACGTCCCAGACACCTGGAGAATTCGTAGTTAGGTATGCCATGTCTGAGAACTGGACATGAAATGAATAGGAATCTGCAACGGATGATAAGAGAGAAGCGCAATTGGTTGAGAAGCAAAAAGATGAGACGAGCGGCCATGATGGTAGGAGGAAGGCGAGGAGAGTGAAAGGGAGAGTTATCCTATCATAAAATAATCACAGGCGTTTTTTTTTTTTGTTTTTTTATTTCATACTTGGCACTGGCAGATACACAAAGCAATTATAGTAAGACACACATGTGTGACTACAAACAAAATAGACAGAGACGAAACCTGAAATCGACTCAGATTAACAACACGTAAGCCAAGGCGTGAAAATTAACCAACAGAACATGATCTTTGGACGAAATCGTAGTGATCAGAAAGTTCTGAAATAGCCTAAAGCTTTCTTTAACCTCCGACATAACCGATACACAGGATTACGTTTAAAATCTGCGATAAACAAGCCGAAAGCAACTTCAAAGAAGGTAATTAGACTAGAATTGATAAACAAATTGAAAGTATATTCTGAGATTTAAATGTTTATTTACACCATCTTTCAAAATATTAAATGCCTATGGATGTTTTTCACAATTTCTTTCAAACTTTGTTTAAAAGT
>CAHIKZ030000012.1:890000-955000 GCA_903632075.3 Acanthosepion pharaonis | reverse complement strand
GACCATTTCTTAAAGCAATCATATTTTTCTGATAGATGCATTCGTCAATCTTTTGACGATTTAAAATTACTTGATGTGACTTGTTATTATAATAATAATAATAATAATAATAATAATAATAATAATAATATCAATCATTCGTTATGTGGGTGATCCGGCCTCACCACAATTAACGCTATCTCTGCCTCTTGTTACTCTATAATAATAATAATAATAATAATAATAATAATAAAGAAATACAAAAAACTGTCTTCACAAGTACAGCCCACTCCTTACGAAGGGCTTTATCTATGTAAAATATGTGTAATTTTTTTTTCAAAACTGCTCAGTGGAAAATGTCATAGTGCCATTTCTGATCTTAGATCTCTGGTCGGGACCCAGAAAGAAATGAATATACACCCAGAAACCAAAGGAAATAATAATAATAATAATAATAATAATAATAATAACTTTACAATACACACAGACAAAGGGCTTTATCTATGTAAAATATGTGTTTGTGTGTGTGTGTTTTTAAAAACTCCTCAGTGGAAAATGTCATGATGCCATTTCTGACCTTAGGTCTCTGGTCGGGACCCAGAAAGAAATGAGTATACACCCAGAAATCAAAGGAAATAAAATAAAAATAACAATTAAAAAAAAAAACTACCAAAAAGAAATATCTTGAAGTGGAAATGTCAAAAATATGGCACACGAGGCCATCAATAATTCCAGTTTTAGTTGGAGGCCTCGGGTTGATTGGAAAAGGTTTCGATAGACTCAACGAAATGGTTCATGGAAAGAAATGCAAACAATTTACTCACAAGTACATCTTACATATTACGAAGGGCTTTATCTGTGTAAAATATGTGTGATCTTAGGTGGGTTTTTTTGTTTTGTTTTTTGTTTTTTTACAAAAATGATCAGTGAAAAATGTTATAAAGCCGGAAGAAAATGTGTAAACAACAGAAATCTTAAATTAATGAATCCGCGAGAAACAAATCAAAGAGTTAAAACAATAAAAAAATGGAATATTTGTTATCAAACAAAGAAAACTCTAGACTAATTCACAATTAAAAGTATTCATTATATTTGAACTGAAAAGCCATAGAGCAATGAATGACAAAAAAAACGGCTACGTGTCTGTGTTAAATTAATGTAACTTTATTAATAAGTGCGCGTCGCAGAAAATGTAATGGTTAACTAACAAGTTAAGTATGAGGAGTGAAGTCCGATCTTAGTAGAATTGTAGATAGATGTTGAACGAAATAGGTTAAAAACTTTCTATAGTGCAATGGTTATTTGCTCCGACGAACGATTTCAACTTCTGACAATTCTAATTCAATATCAATATTATAATTTCATAAAATTATTAAATAAATTCATCTGATTTCTTATACGACTTAATTGTCATTTTTTCCACGTTTTATTAATATTTATTTTAATAAGTATTCGTACTGTTGTTGTTATTCTCGTCTTCATGTTACGTCATGATTTTCTCGCCTTGATGTTACGAAATTTCGAATCTGTTTCTTTTGTAATCACAACCGGTTTAATTTTGTTAAATTTTAATGTTTATTCACAATATGTCCAGAAGCCAGACAATTCTATTACAAACCTCAATACTACTTAAATAGACTGGTTCACGCATAAAAACAAAGAACACTTTTTGGGAAATAATTTTTGTAGATTAAAATTCTTTAAACGTTCCTTCGACCGCAGCGCTTGTAAGAATCGAAAAATGTTGAATTTTTTTTTTACCGATTTAGAATGGAGTTGTCTTTATTGTATCGATACAATGTCAAATAGATCCATCACTTTTTTTTACTAGACTTTCTGCGTACAAAAACACGCTTTTTAGAGGGTTATTACAAAAATTGTCCTTTAAACGTAATATGTAATTAAAGAACAAAACTTTAGAAATATTAATTAAGTACAGTTATTCTTTCTTTAGGATTAATAATTATTAACCTCAAATATGTATATCGAGTTACATCGGGGAAAATCAAAAAAATTAAAATAATTAAAAAGAAATGGTTAAAAAATTCAGAAATGTGTAGACTAGATATTAATGATGCTATCACACTTCCAAACTTAAGATTTGTAAATAACTGTAAAAGACAGAATCGATATTCGATTTTGGATATTAGGAACAGGACTAAATTCTAAAATGGTAAAAGAAAAAATCAATATTTTTCAATTTTAACAAATATCGAAGCCTAAGGCTTATTTTAAGAATTCTAATCTTGAAAAATTATTTCCAAAATATTTTTCTCTATTTTTTTTTTTTTACTAGTGAACCAACCATTTTATTTAAGTAGTGCCCAAATGTACATAAAACAGTTTTGCAGACAACAAAACGGTCAATCAATGTATAGATACGTGAAGGATAGATATGTGGCACAAGGTCGAAGTTTAAAGTGGAATTTCAGCAGCTGTGGAAATATTACTCAAATCTCCTCGGCAATTCCGCTTCTGGGAATGCCAGATGGCCAGGTAACAATTAACAATTAATTGATAACAATGAAGAACAAAAATGAATAGAGAAGTGTCCGAAAGCGATTGGGACAAGAGACCAGAAGAATAACAAACAATCTCTTACTCCCACCAAAAGGAAAAATTTATGTATATATATAATATATAAGCCAAAAATAGTTTTTAATGCATGCTATATGTATGGGTAAAAGTTTTCAATATCAAAGAATATCATGTAAATATAAAGGTGCTCACTTTTTTATATCCATGACATATCATATATATATATATATATATATATATATATATTTTTACATATATATATATATATATATATATATATATATATATATATATATATATATATATATATATCATGTATATATATATATATATATCATCATATATATATATATATATATATTTGACGTCATATATATATATATATATATATATTTGACATATATATATATATATATATATATATATATATATATATATATATATATATATATATCTATATCGTGTATATATCATATATATACATATCATATATATATATATATATATATATATATATATATATATCGGACATAAATATGATATCTGTGAAATCGTATCATTCATTTTTGTTTTGGAGGCATGAAAGATTGAAAACTATTTTTATACCTTTCATGAAATAAAAATCATATAGGATTTTAAAGTGTTTGATATTCATTACTAATTATCAAACATATATATATATATATACATATATAGATATGTATATGTATATATATATATATATATATATATATATATATATATATATATTAATTATCAAACATATATATATGTTTGATAGCTATATATATATATATATGTGTGTGTGTGTGTGTGTGTGTGTGTGTGTGTGTGTGTGTGTGTGTGTGTGTGAATATCAAACATTTAAAATCCCATAAGTAATATTTGGTTTGCAGGTCTGAAAAGATTGAAAGATATTTGTTACAGCTTTCATGAAATAAAAATTATTACCTATGGAATTTTAAGTGTTTGATATTCATATATATATATATATATATATATATATATATATATATATATATATATATATATATATATATATATATATATTATACTGTCTTTCTCAAAAGAAGTTTTATTTACCACTTGTGTGAGTTATTTTTTGTGTACTTCTCTAGCCCAGGTAAAAATTATGACCTCGGATGCTGATTTTCATGGTAGTAATGGTCAACGTTAAGCAGTCCTTCCTATTTGCCTTACGTGATGAACAGAGCTCATGAAAGAAAATCTGAAAATGATATTATGAAGAATGTAGAAACAAACTACCGTTACTAATCTAATCAACAAAGTTACAGATACCTGTACGAATTATTCATCGACAACTATCCAAGGAATTTGTCCTTGTCATGTTTTTATTCTCAAACTGAGGTACACGCGGAATCAAAAGTGAGATATTTCTATATAGGTATTGCAGATTTTATGCACACAACCTTACTAATGATTTTTCAACTTGAAACATAGCTATTCGAAATTCCAAAAATATGTCACTTTAAAATTTGCTCTTACATGCATGTCTACAGTCTAAGATAGATAGATAGATAGATAGATAGATAGATAGATAGATAGATAGATAGATAGATGATGGACAGACTGGGATAGATAGATAGATAGATAGAATGGGATAGATAGATAGATAGATAGATAGATAGATAGATAGATAGATAGATAGATGATGGACAGACTGGGATAGATAGATAGATAGATAGATAGATAGAATGGGATAGATAGATAGATAGATAGATAGATAGATAGATGGAATAATGATAGATAGATAGATAGATGATGGACAGACTGGGATAGATAGATAGATAGATGAGAATGATAGATAGATAGATAGATGGACAGACTGAATAGATAGATATAGATAGATAGATGGGATAGAATAGATGAATGGATAGATAGATGGATGAATATGATAGATAGATAGATAGATAGATGAGATAGATAGATATAGATAGATAGATAGATATAGATATGGATGATGAATGGATGATGATGGACAGACTGGGATAGATAGATAGATAGATAGATATGGGATAGATAGATAGATAGATAGATAGATGAATGAATAGATGAATGGATGATAGATAGATAGATGATGGACAGACTGGGATAGATAGATAATGATAGATGATGGACAGACTGGGAGATGATATAGATGAATGAATAGATAGATAGATATGATAGATAGATAGATAGATAGATAGATAGATGATAGATAGATAGATAGATGATGATGATGGATAGATAGATGGAGAGATAGATGAGATGGGGATGGATAGATGATAGATAGATAGATAGATGAATATGAATGATATAGATAGATAGATAGGATGGGATAGATAGATAGATAGATAGGATAGATATGGATGAATAGATAGATAGATAGATAGATAGATGATGGACAGACTGGGATAGATAGATAGATGGATGATGGATGGAATGGGATAGATAGATAGATAGATAGATAGATAGATAGATAGATAGATAGATGGATATGATATAGATAGATAGAATGGGATAGATAGATAGATAGATAATGGATAGATGATGGACAGACTGGGATAGATAGATAGATAGATAGATAGATAGATAGATAGATAGGATGGGATAGATAGATAGATAGATAGATAGATAGATAGATAGATAGATAGATAGATAGATAGATACTTATTTTTAACTTTTTGCTTGTTTGTATGAATTAAATGTATAGAATTGGAGGAAAAACTCTCCCACTTGTTGCGCTCTACAATCTTTTTGATTGCTTCGAGTGGAACTCCAATACCCGCCTATCTCCATACATAAACGGTCATAAGTCCTTGTTTAGTTGTCCTTTCATGTTTTAACACAAAATGCACCCAACTGCTCGCTATCAAATAACAGTGCTTAGTTCTTACGACTCACACATATACATACGTATATATATATATATACTCACACATATACATACGTATATATATATATATATATATTTATATACTCACACATACATATATAAAGAAGAAATTAAGCAGCTGCTAAAAGTGTCTACTATAGATGCACACATGAAAAATGGTTGAGGCTTAACATATATATATATATATGTATATATATGTATATATATGTTACATTATATTAAATTATATATATATATATATATATATATATATATATATATATATATATATTTTTTTTTCTTAAGGCGCGTTTAGTCCTACATTTTTCCTCAATATTATTCTTGATATACATATATTTCGTTATCTCATATCATATAATTAATACAAGTAAAAAGTTTAAAACTTAGCTGACTGATGTTACCTTCAGCATGTTTCTTATTTACGGTATAATAATAATAATAATGATAATAATTATAATAATAATAATAATATAGTACTTATGTTTTTGTCTTCTCGAAACTCATGCCCATACATACTCATATCGAATAAAACATCATTTACTTATTAATAAATTGTATTTTAATTCTTGACTTAAATATGAGTCGCTCCTAAAATACTTGTCAATCACCTGTTTGTAAACATCATTAGTTTCTTTCTAATCCATAATCTGCTTTCTCATCTGTGTCATTAATTGTTGTTGTTCTGTCTTAGATGTATGTCTCTACAATGTACATCCACTGTAGAAACGGGTAACAGAAAAACGGATTTTCTTTTCTTTCGTAGAACGCATCCTTAGACTGCTTTCGCTATAAGTAATGAAAAAAATATCTTGTAAGTCGAAGAAAAGAATAATTAAAACAATAATAATACGAACCTTCTATGTTTTTCATTGTTATGTGCTCTGCTTGATAGGAAATTCCGTCAGTCACTTGAGAAATATTATTATTATTTTTATTATTATTATTATTGTTTTGGCTGTTGTAAAAGATCTGATGCAGCTTTTGTTCCCATTCAAAATAACAGTCCGTACTGTTTTGGGGAGGTACTGCCGGTGTATTTGCGATAACCCTTCCTTGTTGGCTATCGTTGTTATTAGATTGATGATTTTCCTCAATTTTACTACATTCGGGGTTGGTCGTGTTGTTATTAACAATGTTGTTGTTGTTGTTGTTGTTGGTGGTGGTGGTGGTGGTGCTAGGGTGCCGGAGATAATGAGGGTTTTGTTGGTGGGAATCTGAAGCAAGAGAAATAGGATGTGTTTGTATAAAAGATCGTTGTTGTTGTTGTTGGCAATTATTATTATTATTATGATTGCTGGTGCAGGTTATGCTGTTGTTATTGGTGTCGTTCTCCGAAGAAGAAAAAGTGGAATTGGCCTGATCGAGGGCGCTTGTGAGGACCGTATTAAAAGAACCTGTCCCATCAATGCCTAGGGTGCCGTTCCCCAGCTCTGGGTCAGACATCAACGAGGCAATACTAAAAGCATTAGCGCGCTGGGAAAGAGGATTGTTGACATCCATATACAAAACCCCTAATCTCCCACGTCACCGACTCTCCTCTTTTTTTTCCTTCACTTCTGTCTACCCCCTTATCTATTAGTCACATCCCCTTCAATCCACCCGTTCTTCTTCTTTTTCTTCTTCTTCTTCTTACTCACTCACTTTCGGACACACCCTTTTCATTTACGTTTTTATGCTAGTTTTGCCTTTTTTTCTTCGGCGTCCATCAACTTACCATCATGCAAAGAACCAATCCACCGTTTCAGTCAAGTTTACAGTTCTTGGTCTGGTTCGCCGTAAGTAAAATACTTAAGCTGGGCTGTGTTTACAATGTATTTTGTTTTGCTGACTCTAAAATTATTTATCATAAAAATACTGTTCTTGTTAAATGCTATTATTGTGTTTGTTTTCGTCGCATTAACATTAATGTAAAATGGGCGTTCGTCCTGAATTCTCTGAAACAATGTTTAAGAAAGTTCTTCAAAAAGCGGCGCCATCTGTAAAACTTTTGATGATACTGTACTTGTTGTTGTTGTTGTTACTGCTGTTGTTCTAATTCAAGCACGCTTCTCTTCTATTTTTGCCATCCTCCGGGAGCTGGCCGCATACTAGCGTCTAAGGATGGACGGAAACCTGACCGTAAAAACCAACACCCACCAGCAAATAGAGTGATTTGAAGAGGACTACAAGTCGAAGGCGGGCGGATCACAGAGCGATGAGGATTCGCTATTTTGAGAATGGTAAGAAGAGGAAGATGGGAATGAACGAAATGAAGCTCTAGGATTGGGCAGAGGTGAAATGACAAACGTGGTAGGAGTGTCTTTTAATAAGAAGGAGGGGAAGCGACCAAAGTATGGCAGAAAGTCAAATACTAGACACAGTGAATAAAAAGATGAAGATTTGTTGATGATTTTTATACCGGGCTTTAATGGTTTAAACAGCTAATTATTATTATGACAGCGATGGTTGAAATAAAATTTAATGTTGACGATTGTTTGTAAATAGCTATGAATGGTCCGAACTGATATATAAATTAAGTAAATTTTAGGTCGCATATCTTGTTTAAAATTTAATACGAGTGTAACTGTGCCATTTAAAATGATGTCCTATATATAAGTATGTTGCAATTGTGCTAGTTTTAATTACAAATTCTTATATTTTCTTGTTTATGTTCAATACATTTTTAATAACTTCAGTGAAATTAAGTAAAAATAACATTTGATCAGCTGCCTTGTTCCTGGGCTATAAATGAAAACAATTATAAACGAAGCAAAGTTTGTGTATATATATATATATATATATATATATATATATATATATATATATACATAGAGAGAGAGGGGGGGATTGAAAGACAAAATGGAAAAGGTTTATTTGTGATGCGTTTCGTCCGTTAGGACTTCATCAGACTTTGTTGACGTTGTTGTGACTACACATGCGCAGGAACAACATACGCTGGTAAGATGGAAAGAAAAAGAAAAAAACTGTGGATGAATTTGGTTAGATTGCAATAATTATTTCAAAAAATTATTTCAAAAAATTTTGAATCTACCAGCGTCTCTCGTTCATACATGTGTAATCAAAACAATGTGAACAAACCAAGTCCGATGAAGTCCCAACAGATGAAACGCGTCACAAATAAACTTTTTCCATTTTGTCTTACAATTTTCTCAATACTGATCTATATATATATATATATATATATATATATATATATATATACGGTGTTTACTCATTCCCCCACGAGAATGAGATGTGACACAAGGTCGGGTTAATGTGGGGACCCGAGCGCGTACACTCGGGCAGGGACAAAAATTCCCCTTAGCCCCCGGAACCGTCGGTTGCGCTGGCCTCAGTGCCAGCACCGATCCCTCCCTCTTGTGCAATGGGAGGGCGCGGCCTCGGGCAACTGTTCCCCAGGGCTGGGCACCTCTCAGTATAATTTTCCTCAGTTGCCCCTCTGTCCTTTGACAGAGAAGCCCCTGAGCGCACTCTGTCTAAGGACAGAGACGCAAATAAGAGATGATAAATAATACATACAAATTACTTATAGTAATTTATATGCAAAATATATTTATATATATATATATGTGTGTGTGTGTGTATTTATTTTAAAATGGATTAAATCAAAGCAAATTAAAATATGTCTGATTTAATGCATTTCATAATATATATATATACATATATATATATATATATATATATATATATATTATCTCTCTCTCTCTCTCTCTCTATATATATATATATATATATATATATATATATATATATATATGGAAAGAGAGAGAGAGACACACAGAGAGAGAAATAGCTGGTCGCTGATATTAGAGTAGGACTGTCTGCTGGGGTGGTTGGCAAATCTATTGCAGACGCCTCTTCAGGCACATCTGTGCTTGTTCAACACCCACAACTATACTACAACTACGCTGACCGTACCTTGGTTTCTGGTAAGAGACCGCATGGCGAGATCAACAGTCTGAACAAGGCCAGTACGCTCAAAACCCTCGGTCACGATGACTTGTGTCTCCGTGCTAGCTCAACCATCTTTTCCCAAATAGTTCCGTCTACCCAATTTCACTCATAAGCCATGGGTCAACCCGTGCTGTGTTTTTTCAGGCACTTTCCAAAGATCGGCTCTACAGGTCGATAACTCGTCAAGGTCACCTTCCTAGAAAATCGACCATAGTGAGATTAGTGAGAAAGCGAATGTTCTAACCACATACTCATCTCACGCACACACACACACACAGAATCACACACACTCATATATATATATACACGGAGTGTCCATAAGGTCTCTTTACAACTTATTACAACAGCAAATGAACAGACAAATACGTGGAAAGTGTTACAAAATTTGAAATAGAAATTGAAGTTTTTATTTAACTAATTTAATCTACCTCTGTATGGGCACCATTAGTTACACAAAGCACATCAAGGCATTTTTTGCCATGTTCATTGTAGCATAACCTCATCAATGGTGGCAATGTCATCAGTGATCTTTTTGCTTTAGATCAGTGATGTCCCGTATCTTTGTTCGATGCACGTCATCTTTTTAACCTAACCCCATAGAGAGAAGTCCAGGGGACTTATATCTCGTGAACCAAGTGGCCATCCATTCCAATCCACCGGTCTGGAAATGTTAGAGGTTCATTTAACAATACCTTTTTCATCAAAAGAATACCTGAAATACACAAATGAAATGTCGTTAAACACCATGATAACTACAGAATACATAGAACAAATCTGATAAAGATACATCATCAATATATGTTTAAATTGTAAAGAGACTTTATGGACACCCTATATAGTCACTTTACAATATTATTTATCTAGACAGCCAGTTACGATTTAACAGTTAAATTAACATCATTCTTTTAGTACAGACACGTGTTATTTTTTCTATGTCACCAGATGAGTACACTACGCCATAGCCGGCGTGTCCTCCCACCGAAACCCTTGACTGGGGGTAAGGGGCGTTGGGGGTAGTTTGTTGTGACGTCTGACATTTTTTCAGCACTGTTTTATGGCCATCCGCCATTGTTTTAATTATTTTTAACCTATTTTACACTGTCAGTCATCAACTAATAATATACATCGTGTATCTGCATAGCCGGTCCGGTGCGTACTACGCAGGATCCCCCCGATAAGGTTAGAGCCTCAAAAGGACTAATTTCAGAAGCGTTTTTTTTTTTTTTTATACTTTTTACTTTTTTCTACCTAAATTATACTGTCAATCATCAACTATAATAATCGACAGGGCCGATGCTTACTACCTCGAACCTCTCAATCGCGTGCCCCTCACTTACCGACTGGGGAGTGGGTACAGAAGTGCTAATTTTAGTAGCGCTTATTTTTTAAATTGTAATTTGCTTTCTAAACATCTCTTTTAAATCAATTAAGAGGGTGATAATATCGGTAAAATCATTTTTTTTTTATTCCGAGATCATCCACTAAGAAAGATCTCTGATTTTTTTTTTACTAATAGTAATACTAACCAGAAGTCCACGGCTAATAATTAAAAAAACATGTCTTGTCCTTTACATTTCTAGAAAGACAAAACCGAGAAAATGATCGCTTAAAAAATAAAAATCTTTAAAGATTTCAGCACATCAATAATTTTCCCAAAAACTGAGACACTGTTTTGAAAACAAATTTTTAAGAAAATCCCGATTGTGTTGTGTTGGAATCTTTGTAAAACTTTTTTTAAGGAATTGTCAAAATTTGCTACTTAAACATTTTCTTTCGAGTAAAATGTAGCCATGGAAATATTAGTGATTATTACAAAAAGAATAACATTTTCTCAGATTTTTATTAAATAAAAGACCTATTTATAAAAAATAAATATAAAAATAAATAATTAATAAATATGTATTAAAATTTTCATTTAAATTGGATAATTCTCTGATTTTGGTAATTTAAAAAAGCGCTGCCCTTCCCTACAAATATCCCTCGAGGGTTTGTGGCCCCCAGGTAGGGAAATTTTGAAAATTTTAGTAGTAGAAAGCGGGGACATAGGGAAGTTTCGTGTTGGGAAGCATGACCCTAGCGCCTGCCTGCAGTACATGGAGGGCTTACGGCCACATCACGTTAACACCGGTTCCCGTACGATCACCTATGTTAAGAAGCGTTGGTCAGTACCTAGAAGGGTGACCGTTTGGGAATACCAGGTGCTATAAACATGGATGTGCAGGTGGTGTAATGGATAATTGCTCAGAATTGTTAATCGGAGAGCCGGGTTTCGATTCCCGTTGTATCATTTGTATCACTAAAACATGAGTATCTCCTCGCACTTCATAAAAATTAGAAATTATTAAAATCTAAATATATTTTTCTGGCTTTAAATAACTTGCAAAGGATTGATAAACTGAACAAAACGAATCACTCAATCACAGAGCTAAGATATTCACTCATCTCTATGTAGACTTTACTCATGACGTAGAATAGTACACACTTAATATATATACATAATATATAATATAATACATATAATACATATAATAATATAATACACAATATATATACATATTTTCTTTTCGTTTTTTTTAATAGAAAAACGCCAATTCAAAATACAGCTATACTATTTT
Source organism: Acanthosepion pharaonis (assembly GCA_903632075.3). Classification (NCBI taxonomy): domain Eukaryota; kingdom Metazoa; phylum Mollusca; class Cephalopoda; order Sepiida; family Sepiidae; genus Acanthosepion; species Acanthosepion pharaonis. Next base: position 943,018 of record CAHIKZ030000012.1, on the reverse strand, counting down.
CGCGGTGCTACTGTTATGTAGACATCACGCTTAATCATCTTAATCAGACAACTATGAAAAGAAGTTAACAACACTCAACAACAGACCCCCACCCCTGAAAATGGCTAAAGGAGTGGCGGAAAGCGCTTGGGGGACTAGACACTACGGACAATTTTTACCCACCAAACGGAAAAATGTAAGAATATTAGAAAAACTCAATGAAAAATTAATCAAATTTTCCTTTTCTGTCATATTCAAAGAAACATGTTTAAAAGAATGGTTACTGCCCAAATATAAATTATATATATATATATATATATATATATATATATATATATATATATATATATATATATATATATATATATATATATATGGTGGGGAGAGAGTAGATACCGATATATAAACTTTTTATATTTCAAGAAGAATAATGAAAGAAAAAAAAATGTATGACAAGTCGAAAAAAGTTTTCTTGTGACGTGTTTCGTCCTTCCGGACTTCATTGGACTAAATTTATTACGTTAGTGCGACTACACATGCGCACGAATGAGGGATTCTGGGAATTTCAAATTTGATTTTTTTTTTTTTGGCATATAACCTAGCCGATTTCATTTAAATCCTTTTTCTTTTTGCTTCCATCACATTTGTTATTAGATATCCCACACAGGAGATCTGTTAGGTATGGTGAAATGTTTTAGATTAAATAAAAAGAAAAAAAAGAAAATTTAAAATTCTCGTTCGTGCGCATAGCATTATGAAAATGTGAAAAAAAATAATCATCTTTAATATCTGTTCGAGTTATCAGATCTTGAGTTCAAAATTCAAATTAATAAAAAAAAGAAAAAGGTTTGCGTCATTCACTACTGAATATTTTTGTCTAATTAATTTTATTTTTGGTTTGTTTACCGCCTATGCTAAATATATTTCTGTGTGATATGGGGAGAGTTGCGACCTCTCTGTCATCCAGTTGGTTTACAGTGTATTGTAAAAGTATTTAGATAGTATATATGGTTTGCTGCTATCGCAAATTTTATCCACTACAGGGAACGAATCTACTACAGATAACGAGCTCCCATTGCATATATTTGGGAAAACATTGTGTTTTATTTATGTGGATTATTGTTATTATTGTAGTTTTCACCGACGTTTTTATTCTTTGAATTCATTTTTGTTTCTTTCTTGGTTCCTGTTTCGATTTACCAATTTTCGTTTTCCTTCGTTCTTAGATTTCTTCATCTTACATATTATTTCTTCATCTTTCAAATTTAGGATTTTTTGGCCCGTCTCCATCTTTAAATTTTCTTTATTTCATTCATTTTTCATTTTTCTTTGTTTCTTTCAGATGTATATCACTATTTATTTTCGTTTTAATTCTTTGCGTTTGTTTTTTCTTTCTCCTCACACTTTTCCTTCTTCTTCTCTCTTTTTATTCTTCCTCTCTCGCTTTTTCTCCTTCCTCTTTCTTTTTCTTCTTTCTCTCTTTTTCTTATTCATCTCTTTTTCCTTTCTCTCTCTTTTTATTCTTCCTCTCTCTTTTTTCTTCTTCCTCTCTCTTTTTATTCTTCCTCTCTTTCTTTTTCTCCTTCCTCTTTCTTTTTCTACTTTCTTTTTTTTCTTATTCCTCTATCTTTTTCCTTTCTCTCTCTTTTTATTTTTCCTCTCTCTTTTCCTTCTCTCTCTCTCTTTCTTTTTGTTGTTTCTGTTCTTCTTTCTTTTTCTTCTTCCTCTCACTTTTTCTTCTTCCTCTTCTCTCTTTTTTCTTCCTCTTCTCTCTTTTTCTTCTTCATCTCATTTTCCCAATCTTTTTCTTCTTCCTTCTCTCTCTTTTTTTCCTCCTCTCTCGTTTTCTTCCTCCTTCCTCTTTTACTTCTTCCTTTCTTTCTTCTTCTTCTTCTTCTTCTTCTTCTTCTTCTTCTTCTTCTCTCTTTTTCTTCTTCCTCCTCACTCTTTTTCTTCTTTCCCCCCTTACCGAAAGCATCATTTCTTGTAACAAAAATTCACTTTAACAAAATTTCACCAAAATTCGCGATGTATTATGAATGGGACTGTTACAAATGAAGTACTCGATAAATACGGATGCGGTAAATGGGGGTGCAGGATAAATGGGGGGGGATTAGAATGAGATATAAATGGAAATGATACAAAAGAAGATGCCAGGCTGTATGACTGAATATGGATAGAATTGGTACAATTGAAACATTCGGACTCTAGCTTGTGGTATGGATGGAACTAATGCACCTGTAACACTCTGGCTGTAGATGGTAATGGTAATTTTAATATTACCTTTTTCCCTACAAGGAAATATTTGAGACTCATTGACCGAGCCACCAGCTCTACTCTCGGCTGAAATTTATAAAATCTTTCTCTCTTCAGATAATTTTTTTAGATAAACAAGTTTCTCAAGTCCAGTAGCTGTTATCGCTCTTTCCCATATTGATGGGGGTGTCCTTCCTTTTATTTGAAGTGGTGTGGAATGTTGACATCTTGATTGTGTCATTATTTTCTCTTTGAGATACATTTGTTATCCATTTTGGTTGTTGCTGCTGTTGAAAGTCCTCAAATGATGTGGTTTGGACTTAAGTGATGTGAGTGAACTTAATACAGATAATTAATTCCAGCTCTAGGGTGGGGGTCCATATTGAACAGTTGTAAATGAAACACTCTGGCAGCAGTGTACGTTAATTTTGGGACTCACAACGCTTTTGTCTGTATGATTACAGAATTCGTACAAATGAAACATCCGGACTGTAAGATCGAACTGGCTTTTGGTACAATTGCGACTGCCAGGATCTAGGCTAGGGTATTGGTGGAGTTTTTGTAAATTAATCACCTGGGCAGTAGGATGATGCAGAGATGGAACTGATAAAACGACTTTTTTGGATGAGTTACGGATTAAATTGGTACAATTGAAACACTCAGGTTCGAGGTTGGAACATAGATGGGACTAGTACAAACAAAGCTCCTGGCTGTTGGATGGTCTATGATGCAACATCCTAATGGTATGATGCTTATTGTTGGAACTCAAATGAAGTACTCGGTCTGTATGATGAAGTCTGAATGGAACTAGTAAAAACGAATCACCAGGGCTGTAAGATGTCGTATAGTCTTTTACAAATGAAACTCCTAGTCCTTACGATCGACTATATGGAACTGTTAAAAATGATACACCCGTTCTGTCGAATAAAATATGGATGGACATAATGCAAATGAAATACCCGAATACTAGAAACGGGTATGAATAGAACTTATAAGCATGAAGCTTATTCATACTTTTCCCAAGGGTATTAGCACGTAAGTGGATGTAATGGATTCGAGCAGAGTTCGAATTCCAGTCGAATCCATTACGTTCACTTACATGCTAATACCCTTGGGAAAGGTAGGAATCCTCTTCTTCTCCCCCCAGCTAAGGGTAAATAGCAGGACAGACCGTGTTCTCTAGCCTTGGATGGCAACTGGTCTACCGCAGAAAGAAATGGTAACCTACTGCGAGAAAAAATCTGCCTCGTCAGTCATGTATCGAAAGATACATAATTGCTTCAGCGTGTATCCCACATGGCACATAACTGACTGTAGCATGAAGCAAACGGCCTTTACGATGGCTTATCTTTGGGACTGGTATAAAACTCTGCTGCCAGGTTATAGGATGTCGTATGCGCAAAATGATACAAATTTAAAAAATGGCAAGATGATGTCTGGATAAAATTAATACAAATGAAGGATAGAGTATTCATGGAACTGTTAAAAATGTTGCTCCCGGATCAATGGACGGTGTTTAGTACAAATGAAACACTTGTAATGTCGGATAGGATACGAACACAATTTAAGTTCCCGTCTGTAAGATGGGGCATGGATAGAGATCTATTACAAATGAATCACACCGGTAGGAGAATAAGTGTGAAAGACTGATAAAAATGAAGCTCCCAGGCTATAAAATGAAGTATCAATAAAACAAATATAAAAGACGCACCCATTTTCCAGGAAGAGATATTCCTAGAACTGCTACAAATGAAGCTCTCATGCTGGAGGAAAGATTACGAATGAAATCGGTACAAATGTCGCTCCTGTACTTTTATGGATGAAACTGATACAGTTGAAGCTGCTGGGGGTTTAGGATGGGATATGGATGGAAGCGATGCAATTGCTAGTTGTAACCATAATACAATTTTATCTCTCACTTATTGCTTGCGGAAATCTATTCTGACTTCCCGTTTGTCTGCCAAGATATTCAAAAATTTAAATGCAATATCAATCGTCATCTTCTATCTCCTTGAATCCTGTTCTGTTATTTTTTGTTTGTTTTTTTTTTTTTTATTCACTCTCAGCAACCCCTTACATCTTAGTGGCTTTATTGGCTTGCTTGGTATGAATGGATTTTACAAAAATAGAAACTTCTTTACTCTGGGTTCGGGTACGGATGGAATCTGTACAAATGAGGCCCCCAAGTTGCTGGGTGGAGAGTGAATAGTACTGTCATAAATTTAAAATCTTGGGTTTCAACTGCCATAAAGGATTCTTATGATACGGTTTTCATTGAGCTGTTACTAATGATTGTGCCGTGGCTTAACTTGGTGTATGAATAGAACTTATAAGAATGAATGGGTTGTAGTAAGGATTGAACTACTGTAAATGATAATATCAAGAAGCAGGAAGGGGTATGGATGAAGCCTTTACAAATAAAGCATCCTGGACGCAGGATGGTCTATCGATAAAACCGATTTTATGGATCTAACTGGTTCAAATTACCCTTCCGGGATTTTGGTTTGAATGGATCAAGGAGGCATTAATATATGTTCAGTTGTGGTTTATCAAACTTGTAAAAAGATGTCTGGTTTGGGATCAAATTGATAAAAATTATGCTCGTAGCGTTGTGAGTAATTAAAAATAATTAAAATTTACGCTCCCTTGGCTGAGTAAGTTTGGATGCTCCAAAGATGCTGGATGTTTTGGATCTAACATACATTATTCTCCCAATAAATAAAGCATGCACCTAGTCAAGCTGTCATCAGCAAACGCTTAAGTATTTAATTTCAGTCGCTCGTGATTTGAGGAGATTGGCGAGGAGCAAAGGACGACATTGGAGTGGGATACATAGCGTTTTTAAGGGGATTTCCCCACCCCTTCAAGTAAATATACTGCCTGTATCATTGGATCTCAAACATATTTTCAGCTCAGGAAACAGCCTTTGTTCCTTCCAGACTTCAAGTTTTCAATAGAAGAAAACAAAAACACACACTAAATCAAACCTATTGCATAATATCTTAATTGTTCTAAAACTAGGATATTTGACCTATAGCAGTAAAAGGGACCCAAAGAATTAGCTAGCACTTTATACTTTGACCGATAAGAAACTGACAATGATCACCTTTATGGTAATTTATCCACACACGCATGAACTCTCCCAGCTATAAATAGGAGCAGGTACTGCCTTTTGCAGAGGGAAGTTTCCAGCACTCAACTCTGAGAGACGGGCCGAACATTCTTGCTGCAACACTCTCGTTTGTATATGTTTGTATTACTGTTTCTGTTAATATATTTGTTTAACTCAATTCCATTCTTTATGTCTATTTCTGGCCCTAGCAAGGCCACAACAGAACTTTAAAACAAAAAAAATCCCAAACAGCTTCCTAACAGTCTCATCTCTCTCTCTCTCTCTCTCTCTCTCTCTCTCTCTCTCTCTCTCTCTCTCATGATACACTTGTCTAACTCATATAAAAAATTCAGTAGATTAGTTTTATGGTAATTTACCTATGCACGCATGGACTCTCCCAACTATAAATAGGAGCAGGTACTGCCTTTTGCAAAGGGAAGTTTCCAGCAGTCAGCTCTGACAGACGCGCCGAACATTCTTGCTGTAACACTCTTGTTTGTATATATTTGTATCACTGTTTCTGTTAATATATTTATTAAAACTCAATTCCTCTCATGCGTCTTTATTTCTGGCCCTAACAAGGCCATAACAATAACATTTTACAGTGCGAGGTAATATCAAATATGTTTCACTGAAAGCTTATCCAATACAATGCCCCAAGAGCCATTCACGAAAAAATGAGAAAATTCAGGGTCAGCTCAGTGGTGATGGAAAATTTGGTTTTGTAGATATTAAATGTTACAAGCCAGTTTTCCCCATTGAACTCTTAAAGCTAGATCAGAGACGACGCAACCATAAACCATGGTGCTATATGCATCGATATTAACAAAAGATCTGAGAATGTTCCTAGGCATATCAATAATATCAAGCAGAAAGTGGGTATGAGCGGGGACACCTGGAGTCAGAGCCGGTGCATGAGTATCGTGCCACCCACCCCCAATCTATGATACAGGGACCCCCCACTCTACTACATCTCAATTTTCATAAGGTAGCATTCATATAAAATCCATATTTTATTGTAACCTAATTATGTACAATAATGGATCATATGCAATACAGGTGAACAATTCAACTAGAAAAATTGAAAATAAATACAATGCATCTAAATACAAATTAATAGAGACATGTCATAATAAATCATTCATTCTTAAATAAACGTTTTCAGGCAATTTTTAACAGCAACTTGAGATTTTTCTAGCAAAAAAATTAAATAATTTTAATACATTCAACTTTAAAATGAGGAGACCTATCTACCAATCTAGTACTACGCTTAAATTTGTAAAATCAAGGTACCAATAAAGAAAGCTCATTAGAAGAATTTCCATCAAAATATTCATAGAAAATACCAGAGATAGGGCTGGTACAAGGGTTTTGTGCACTCCCCCCCTCTTTACTATATCTCAATTTTCATAAAGTAGTATTCGTATAAAATACAAATTTTATTGTAACCTAATTATGTACAATAACAGACCATATGCAATACAGGTGAACAATTCAACTAGAAAAATTGAAAATAAACACAATGTATCGAAATACAAATTAGAGACATGTCATAATAAATCATTATTATTTATATAAATATTTATATAAATCCTTATTATTTAAATTATCTAAATACAAATTAATAGAGATATGTCATAATTAACCATTCCGTTTGTGATAAATCAACAATATTTTGCGGCAATTTTTAACATCAGCTAGACATTTTCTTGTTAAAAAATTGAATAATTTTAATACATTCAACATTAGGGATAAAAAAATAATGAATTTTGTATGTTTTGCGAGACTCAGCACGTACAAAAACAAATTCACGGATTTGGATGAAAAAAGAATCCGGATTGATGTAATTATTTTTTCATCCTTTAATAGTCAGTTGAGGTTAGTTTTAGTTTAATTTGTAACGTATATAAATATAGATAGAAGACTAGCAAATGTTCATAAGATATGGAGGGACACAAAGCACCACCCTGAGCACCCGATCCAGCATGCCCCCTCGGTCGACGGATGCCAGCATGCCCCCTGGATTCATTTCATGGGCTTCATATAAAAGTCGACGACTGATGATAGATAGATAGATAGATAGATAGATAGATAGATAGATAGATAGATAGATAGATAGATAGATAGATAGATAGATACTAACAGACTGATATGATAGATTCATTTAGATAGATGGGAACAGACTTATGAACAGTATAAAATCGATAGATAGATAGATACGAACAGACTGATAGATAGATAGATAGATAGATAGATAGATAGATAGATAGATAGATAGATAGATAGATAGATCCACTCACGTCTTAAAAGAAAAAAGAAATAAATAATCTTCTATATTTTGTCATTGGGTCTTATCGATCTTTTACTAATCTTTGCTAACATCGCAAAGGAAGGAAATGCAAATGGAAAATATCTGTTGCGCCAACTTTCAATTGATAAAAACTGTCTTCCTGCTTCAAATCTGAAAATAATATACGCCTCTCCCATATGCTAAAGTATAAACACGACATATGTCTACCTCGATTGACTCCATTAGGTGCTAAACAAGGGTCTCCCATCTTCCTTCCATGACTTCCCCATTTTAGGGCCAAATAAGGGGCCTCATAACTTAAGTTAGCACAGGGCCACATTTATCCTAAATCCGGCGTTGACTCTAATATAGATACTATTTATGTGGACTTATAGACTCAAAATATAACCACTAACTGAAAGCCATGCCATTTTTCCTAAGATTGCATTGTATTAGTATTCTGATATGTTTCTCTGATACTTTCTATGAAAAATCAGTTGTAAAATCCTACATTTAAATAACGACTCTCACTACCATTGTCTATTTCATTAAGTTCAGGCGCATGTCTGTTATTTACCATAACATGAGTAGATTTTTTTTACCACACTGGACCATTTTGTAGATTTATTTGCTTTAATTATTTATTTCATTTTTTCTCTCTCCTCGACCAATAGGAGTGGATAGATTGGCTTATCGTCCAGTTCACACTCCTCCCCTGTCTTTTGAACAGGAGTAGAGGCTTATCCCTTGTTTCCTGTTTAAGATTGGGTTTCCGGTTCCTTCTGAAAGTCTAAATCAGCTGTATAGTCCTAATGATTGTCCATTTTGCTATGTCTGTGACGGATTTATTAAGACAAAAGCGAAAAATTACACTGTGACATCATCTGCTCAAATGTGTGAGATCTACAAGGCATATTTCGGCATGCCTGTCGGGTATCAAGACAAACCCTGGCTCACCTCATTTCACCCTTGTACTCTGCAAAAGAACTCTAGAATGTAAGATGAAAAGTTTTACGTGTTTGGACAATGGAATTTTTAAATGTAAAAGTTTGGCTTTTTTTTATTAAAATAGTTTTTACTTTAAAAAAAAAAACAATGTTATAGAAAGATAGGTATTGAATATGTTTCAACAATTACGCATTAGTGTCCACATTATAATGGATGTTTTTTATACTACATCACTGGCAAAAGTTATAAAAATACAGAATATTAGGGATATTCAGATTCCATATTTTTGTGATATTTGCTACATTAATTGGGGTCCAAACTCAGAATTTTCCTTATCCAGCGCATGATTTCTAGAAATTTCAAAAATCAAAAATATGAATTTTTAGACTTTTTAAATAACAGCGTGTGAAATATATTTGTATTTTTATACACATATAAAGACATTTTGTTCTTTTGCAGGATGATACAGAGGAGAATAAAGAGCCATGAAATTCGAAATCCCACAATTTTGAAGCGAGCCAACTGACCTGTCAAGCAAGTGCTTCTTCTGCATGGCGGACTCTTCCAAACGCCGAACTGGCAAGCATGACCTGCTATCATATATCCATAGCTTCTGTCATCCATCGTCTCAGTGTCACACTGCCCTGACCTCCCTGTACCCACTCCTCCAATGAGAGAGCAGCCATCTTCATAAAAGAACAGCAATTCAGAAAAGGGTGAAGTCATTGATCCAGATTAAAGAGGCACAGCTGAGGAGAGAAACCTATATTACCCCTAACCAAAATGACGTCATCGACCTGATCAGGGATTTTGGTCTCGCAAAATCCAATGCCAAGGTTTTGACGTTGAGATTAAAGCAGTGGATTTTTTTAGATAAAAGTGGGCTAGTCGCAGATAAAGCAACAGCAGTGTTTTTCAAGTCTCTACACCTGTCAAGATAGGCTTTAATTCTGCACAATGTTTCCGGGCTGTTCGAGGCTATTGGAACCGCCTGTAACTCCAACGAATGACATCTCTTCATCGGCATCTCATCTAGGAGTAACGGGAACATGTATCTATTTCTTTACCCGGTTCACTCGGTGCATCTAAAAAAGGAATACAGCAGTGCCAATATCTTACTAGATGCCTTGAAATATGATGATTACGGTTTGGTGATTATCGGAGACTTCAAAAAGTTGGCCTTCCTGATAAATTTCCAAAGCGTCTTTACCAAGTTATCTTTACCTTTGGGATAGCGAGGTTACAGGTGAGACTGTCCATAGCGGACAGAGTTCAGTGTGGGGATGGAACAACGTCAAGTGGGAGCCACTATTGAACCCTCGGAAAGTATTGATTCCCCCATTGCACTTAAAATTATGCTTTATGAAACAATTTGCCACACCTCTAGATAAGCAGTCTGCACCCATCAAGTACTTTTAAGACTCTTTCCCTAAGCAAAAGTTAAAGCCGATGTCTTCTTCGGACCATAAATAAATAAAATCATAAAGTGCAAAGAATTCCCAAATAAGCTCATTAGAACGAAGAAAGCAGCGTTGAACAGCTTTGTCGCTGTAGTTCAGTGCTTCCTGGGGAATCACAAGGCCGAATACTATATGGAGCATGTTGAAACACCGGTGAAGAACTACGGAAAAATGGGCTGCAGGGTGTCCCTCAATGTTCATATCCTTGACGCTCATCTTGATAAATACAAGGAGAACGTCGGGGTGGACTTAGAGGAGTAAGGCGAACACTTCCACCAGGATATATGGAAGTTTGAACGCCGCTGCCAAGGATCGTATAACGAAAACACGATAGGAGACGAGATTTGGAGACTGATTCATAAAAGCAATTTACAGTATATGCGTAAATCGCGAAAAACTATTCACTTCTAAATTTTTGTGGTCTTTCTTATATAATCCTAGAATAAATAAATTCTACTTTTGAATCATTTGTCGTTTTGTTCTTACTTTATTTGAACGAGAATGTTCACATTCATCAGTTTTCTTAATGGGAATAGGGAAATTTCAGAAATGTCATTATCCTGGTCAGAAAAGCAAAGTTTGAAGGAAATATTAGGCATTTTTCATACTCGCTAGTTGTAAGCAAATAGGAAATGGCAATTGCTACCCAAAGACAAAAATTATGCTACTCAGTATTATTTTTCGTTAAGTTTTCTGGTGTACGTTTGAGTCCAATGACGATAGATTTTGTCCGAATGTTATTAATCGAGAGTTTTCACCCATGCTTTTGCGTTTTGTAGGTATGCCGTTTTCCCATATTTAAATGATCTGAAACCATTTATCAAAGCTCTCGATAAGGAGTCTGCAGCTTTCAAGTACCTTCAAGACTTCCTCCCTAAAGCTCTCTGCGGCAAAAGTCAAAGCCAGTTTCTCCGTCGGACCACAAATAAAGATCATAGAGTTCAAGGAATTCCCCAAGAATCTCACTAGCACGGGAGAAATAGCGTAACTTTATCTATTTATATTGTAGCTTTATATATTTATATCCAGAGTGATTGAAAAATAACTCCCTACTTTATTTATGAGTGGCCAGCCAGGAGGCCTATCTTAACACTCTGTGACTTTTTCCTTTGGGGTTGGTTAAAGGAGTAAGTTTACTATACCAAACCAAGACTTTGGAAGAACTTGAAGGCCGAATACAAGAAGTTATGTCTTCCATATCGCAAGACTTGCTGGTGAAATCAGTTGACTCGATTCCTGGGCGACCCGAGAAGCTGGTAGCGAAATCTAGTGCCTATATTGAATTTTAAATAAAACTTCATGCTAAGTCCTTCTTCTCATATCAATTTCTTGTAAAAATTATAGTTAATAAATAAATTATAAGTATTTTCAAATGGGGAGTTACTTTTCAATTACCCTGTATATTCAATACTTTTAGAAAAAGAAAAAATTCAAATAGACTGTTATATTTAACAGCCCCCCCCCCCCGAGGGATGTATATGGCACAAGGCCGAGTTTACTGTGTGTTCTCCGAGCCCGTAGGATCGGCCAAAAATATCCCCGTAGAAGCCGTATAAACGGGTTCAGGGTCTGTCTACCACCCCGGACGAAACTTTGCCCTTCGGCAAAGCCTCGTCCGGGTTCCTCTCTGCCAAAGCAGAGAGTTCGACAGAAGTCGCACACAGTCAAAGACTGCGTGTCGACTGTCGATATTTAACAATCCCCCCGCGAAGAATCTATGTGGCACAAGGCCGAGTTTAATGTGGGTTTCTCCGAGCCCGTACGCTCGGCCAAAAAATATTCCCTTAGAACCCGCATAAGCGGTTTCGGGATCTGTCTACCTCCCTTCGGCAAAGCTTCATCCGGGTTTCTATCTGCCAAAGCAGAGAGTTCGACAGAAGTCGCACACAGTCAGGGACTGCGTGTCGGCTGTCTTCATCTCAAATTGGATGTTATAGTTTATGGTAATGTCACGGACATTTCACCGGCAAGCTCGATTTTTCATTGGCTAATCGTATTATCAATTGCTAATTTAAAACTGCAAAGCTGCGTAAGCTGTAGAACTGTTAACTATAAACGCCTAAACTAAACAAAACAAAAACCTTCTTCAACGTTGATACTGCTATGTTGCTCGAAATATAATGGCCGGAATTAAATATCAAGATAACACATGAGTTAATATAGTTTGGATGAGGATACGTTTCAATTCTGAGAATTAATTTGCTTCTCGCAATTTTAAATCAAATTCGACTTTGTAAACTGCAAATATTTTCAGGATTAGTATATATTTATTAGTATATCTATTCAATGTGTTTGCAATAGAAAGGTCCAGTAAACGTCAGTCGACAAATACTAATTCTACTTTAAAGAGATAATGCATATCTTGAAAGCTATCGTCCAATCGGCAAGCAATAGATCAACTGATCGGCAAACATAGCCAACCACTTTAATGAATATGAAAAGGTATTTGTCTTAGTAGAACACTCGTCAGTTCTCAACTAACTACAATAACGGGGGATTGATGAAAGTTATGTGAAAGCTGTTAAAATTATATACCTACTATGATTACTAATTACATTGCACAAAAAACGCAAGATAAAGTTTGAATGGTCATTTTTCACCTAAATTGTTTACCAGTAGGATTTAAAAGTATCTTCTGAAAAATGAACTAAGAATAAACAGGATTAAACTTAAACACAAAATATATTAGCTATATATGATTTGCTGACAACATTTACTAAACATCAAAATCAGAATATGCCGTCCCCTTCAGGACTTGCGCTGTCGTGGCTTTCCACAATCTCATATCGTGTGCAGTTTTTAGTAATGTTTGTCTTTCTGCTATAGCTACCCAAAACTTGTCAGGTAGATGGTCCGCTGCCCTCACCTGTCTCTTTTGACTTCGATGTGATTGTCAAATTTTCCAAGCCCTTCATCCCAGAAATTTCAGTTGTTTCTTTTCGAATCTGAGTATAAGCGGTTTTTGTTTACATTTTTCTTTGCCTCGTTGCTTACGCGATCCATCCATAGAATTCTCAGCATCCTTCTGTAGAACCACATTTCTATTACTTTCAGCCTTCTCTTCATCTGTGAGGAGATTATCCGACATTTACTGCTATATACGAGGATTTATACTATATAGCAGTTCCGTACTCTTTTCTTTTTCTTTCTTTTTTTCTTTTTTTGTTTCTAATGAAATGTTCCTATTTCTTATAATTTTGTATAGGTAGATGATCCGTTGCCTGCACCTGTCTCTTTTGACTTCGATGTGAGTGTCAAATTTTCCAAGCCCTTCACCCCAGAAATTTCAGCTGTTTCTTTTCGAATCTGAGTATAAGCGGTTTTTGTTTACATTTTTCTTTGCCTCGTTGCTTATGCGATCCGTCCATAGAATTTTCAGCATCCTTCCGTAGAACCACATTTCTATTACTTTCAGCCTTCCGACATTCACTGCTATATACGAGGATTTATACTACACAGCAGTTCAGCACTCTTTTTTTTTTTTTGTTTCTAATGAAATGTTCCCGTTTCTTATAATTTTGTATAGGTTATCGAAGGAATCTTTCGCTAATCCAATGCACCTTCGGATTTCGGTGTCACAATTTCTCTTCTTTTGTTAAAACACTTCCCAGATATTTAAACTTCTGCACTTGCTTGATGTTAACGTCTTCAAATCGTAATGAGCATTTTTAGCTTCTTCTTCGACTGATAATCATGCATTCTGTCTTCCGACAGTCTCTTTTTCCCGCTTTCCGTTACTACCTTGCTTAGGACAATTCTATAGTCTCTTTTCTGTGTTTGCAATCAATACAGTGTCATCTACATATTTTATGTTAAAATGGTGTCCGTCAATAATAAATCCCGGTAGGACCCCCAGCTCCCTTAGGATAACCACGCTGTCGAGACGGAATAAATCCGGTAAAAAACAAGCATCGTTGTCTTACGTCCTTTTCTGCTTTTGTGTACTTCTTAAATTTATTTTCTATCCATATGCAAGTGGTTTCCTCACATTATAAGTTCTGGATTATCCTGATATCCTTCCTATATTGATCAAATTTTTCGAGTAGTAGAGATAATCTGAGTACAGTTTTAAAGACGAAGAGAACACAAAAGTAACGTGAAATTGTAATGTTGTTCTGACAACAATCATAAGAACAAATGATGAAAAATTGAAAAATGTCAACTTAGATGATAATTTTAAAGAAAGACCAAGAAAGACAAAAACGTATACGATTTTTAGAAGCAATTTTTAACCAGTGGTCGGGTTACTTGGTTTTTGCAAAAGAATCATTACGCAAATTGTTTATTGTTGATTTTTTTTTATTCTTGTGGCAAATAAATAGAAGAAAAAAAAAGATATTTCAAAGTAACTGAACAAGTCTAATTTCTTGAAGACTATATAGAATAAAATGTTTACTAACTCTTTTTGTTTAATTTTGCCTTTTTTGTTTTTTATTTTCTCGCTATACTTTTTGAGTTGAAGTTGCTCAAGATTTAGACATTTTTTTCTTAAAACATTTTTGTTCATAATATATTTTAAACATAAAAGCAATTAAATGCTTTTCTAATTAAATAATGTTTTAGGTTTGTTGCATATTTTATTTTACGATTCAGAGCAGATTTTCTGTAACTGTTTGTTTTTTTCTGAATCCCTAAAATTTGATGATTTAAATTCTCCGAGGACTTGTCCTTATAACTAATATAAATATTTAGTCCTACAAGAAAGAATTTCTCAAAATTTCGTAAAATTATATAAATGTAGGGTAATTTTTTTTTTAATGTTATTTTTCACAAAGATTTTCCAAAACTAACACTTTCAAAAATAATTCTATTCATTTGTGAATAATTCCTGGAAGTTTCATTAAAATCCGATAATTATTTGATTTTTGGAAGAATTTCCAACTCAGTGTGTTTTGCACCGCAAAATGACGCTAAAATTTACCTAATTTTTGATCCGCCGGTGACATAAGAAAAACAACATTTTACACAAAAATTTCGAACGTTCTAAAAAAGATAAAAATATAATTTAATAATCAAAGAATTCTTTGGTCTTTCCTTTTAATAATACCGCAAAGATTTTGATGATAAAATTTTGTTTTTATTAAGTTTCTTTCATTTGTTCATCATGTATGTTCATTTTAGAAATACCTAGATATAACTAAAAATACTCAACGAGATTATTGTTGAATATTTTCAGTTATATCGAGTGCGTGGGACATGTAGACAGAAAAAAAGGATAATAGATGAAGCAAAAGGTTGGATGAATAGTAACGATTGAATAACAAACACAGTAGGAAAATACCATACAGTGGCTGGAGATAAGGTTGTTCGTATGGAATAACAGAGAAAAGTTGCTCACAGTTGCTCTGAAAAGCGTCGGAAAGGCCCTTTCCATCATTGGATTCGTAATCGCTGATGAGAACAACACACACACACACACACACACACACACACACACACACACATATATATATATATATATATATATATATATATATATATATATATATATATATATTTTTTTTAAAAATATGATTCCAACACGCTGCGTGTTGGAATCATATTTTTAAATAAATAATTATATTTATGCTCTACTTTTGTATCGAGCACTATTTTTTTAAAATAATAACAAAAATACTAAAGAACTTTGGATTATTTACCTAACGAGTTCTTTCCTATTTTCTATATATTTTTCACATAAAAATTTCGCTTGAAGATGGAACAGAGCTTACTTTAATTCAATTTAATTCAAATAATTATACTGAAGTTTTCGGCTCTTGTTTTTGAAACATGAGACCTCTTATGTAGCGTGTTGAAATCATATTTTAAATAAATAATTATATATATATATATATATATATATATATATATATATATATATATATGCGTGTGGGGGGTGCGTGTGTGTGTATTATTTGTATATTTTATGTATATAAAAGTGGTCAGTTTAACATTCTATAAAACATTTTAACATTTTATAAAAGTATATAAAAATCACATTTTTTTTATTTAGTTACGACTTGTTTGATACATAGAATTTTTTTAAACTGATTTTGCATGAAACAGGCTGGAATTTAGTAACTGAATAAAAAATGTCTTCAGGTAACTCAAATTTTGTTCAATATATCTTGTCTTCGCAATGATAAGTCAGTCCATAATTTATACGGAGATTGTTTGTCTGTTGTTGTTTTTTTTAGCTATGTATTTAAAATAAATGTAACTAAAAAAAAAAATTAAATCTCACACAGACGTCCACGCAAATTATTTACTTCAATTTATAAAGGTAGATATAAAATATAAATATAGTGTAACCCGGATATAAGAGACCCGGATATAAGAGAAACCCGGATATAAGAGAGATTTTCTCTGGTCCCAAATTAGAGCCTGTGTTAATGTAAACAAAACAGACCAAACCCGGATATAAGAGAAACCCGGATATAAGAGACATCTTCTCCGGTCCCGACAACTCTCTTACATCCGGGTTACACTGTATAAGTATTGATATCTAAGTATTTATTAAAAAAATCATATGTATACACACCTGTACACACACGCACACACCTGTACACACACACACGCACACACCTGTATACACACACAGAGACACACACGTACACACAAACATATGTACACACACCTGTACGTACACACACCTGTACGTACACACACATATATATATATATGAAAAATTTTTAAAAAAATAACCACAGTACCTTATCAGTCGATTTTAATGAAAGTTTTGAAACACACTAAATCACGACAACTGGGCAGATAGATAAATAGATAAAAATATGAACAAAATGAGATAGATAGATAGATAGATAGATAGATAGATAGATAGATAGATAGATATGAAGAGAATGAGAGAGAGAGATAGACATCGCTGTACAGCTTGGTCAGACTACTGTAGTAAGTTCAACCCTCACTAGGTGTCTAACACATGTAATCATGTGCCAAACACAAGTAGATGCCCATTTGACACAACGGCAACTGTAGACGGATCGCCATAGCCATAAAAAGACAAGGATGCCGATGATGAGAAATCCTGATGTTTTAGAATAAGAGAAGAAAAGCTAGAAAAAACAGACAAGTCCGATACGTTGATGGGATAAAAATGGACGTCATCGGGTGGTGGAGTTTAGGCAGAGGTGAAACCTTTAAAATGGTTGTTATTTCGACGATTTCTACTCGCGTCTGCGTAGATGACTGACCCCTGGCTCTCCGCTGTGGTCAGAGAATGCTGTATGTTCGAGTTGACCGTGTCGATAAACAGTTTTAGGAGCTGTGGGTGGTGCCTTGCTGAAGGAAAGGGGATCTTGTCCTAAGCGTTTATAACCCTTAGATTGATGAACAGATTGTTAGGATTGGAAAAATGTAAGCACCAATCCCCCCCTAACCCGACTCGTTGTGGTTTTTCTCTAACCAAATGGCTCAAGCTTTCCTTAAGTCAATAAGTAATCGTTCAAGCGTGAATGATTCACAATTCAAAACATCTCGAAAAGTCTTGTCGATGAGTCTGGATTTCTGCCCGACATTTGTGACAAGAATGAAAGGCAAAAGAGACATTTTTCTTTCAAGAAAAGTAAAAGAAGAAAATGTAGTTTGTTGTTAGTAAAGTTCTGGATCACTTCTTACCCTTGGCGGCCGTGAGAAGTTTTTTCGTTAATTTAAGTATTCGTTAAACAGTGATCTATCACTAAATCCTGTGAGTGAAGCGCCATCACATACAAAGGCGCCTTTTTTGTCCACTCTGTAACTGTTTCTCTTTATTTCTTCTTTCTATCTTTCTTACTTTCTTTCTTACTTTCTTTCTTTCTTTCTTTCACTTTCTATTTTTGATTATATAATAATAAAATAATAATATAATAATAATCTTATACAGGCACGAACACACACACACACACACACACACATATATATATATATATATATATATATATATATATATATATATATATATGTATGTATATGAAGAAAAATATACTGAAAAAACAAACAAAAATCCTAATATGCGATTATGTTGTTTTAATGTTTAATGTCAACGTCGGACGTTTCGGTCTAATAGACCATCTTCAGGACATATTCATAAAACATAATTAACACAGACCATATACAATTCAACAGGAAAAAGACGACGGACATAAAAGCAATACCAATCCAAACAGATAACTGAAATCTTTTATAAGATCAGCGTTCCGTTTAAATATGATCACGTCGTCGTCACGTGGGCGATGTTGTGAAAACGTATTCCTAAAATTTGAGTATTTTGAATGAAAAACGAAAAGAATTTTATTTTGATCTAAAACTTATATGTACGTTTGTCGAGCATTAATCTTGCTAGAAAAGGGTAAAGAAGCCCGGTCTAGTGTTCACCGTGCGTGAGATAGATATTATGCCTGCTTAGGCGGATTTATGAAGCAGGCATATTTCAGTATATTTTCTTCATACTGTCGGATCTATATCCATATATTTGCTTACATATATCTATCTATCTATCTATCTATCTATCTATATATATATATATATATATATATATATATATATATATATATGTATATTTATTAAAGACATTTTATTATGTTTAACGTTGTTATTTTATAGATACATATTAAACATAATAAAATGTCTTTAATAAACGTTAAACATAATAAAATGTCTTTAATAAATAAATTGTCGGACCTTGTCCATTTCTTATATATATATATATATATATATATATATATATATATATATATGAAAAATTTAAAAAATTAACCACAGTACCTTATCAGTCGATTTTAATGAAACTTTTGAAACACTCTAAATCACGACAATTGTTTACGGGGCAGATAGATAAATAGATAAAAATATGAACAAAATGAGATAGATAGATAGATAGATAGATAGATAGATAGATAGATAGATAGATAGATATGAAGAGAATGAGAGATAGATAGACATCGCTGTGCAGCAATGGTCAACTTGCTTAATTATAAGAAGTAGAAACTGCTATGAACACCACTCAGACCCGGTTACAGACATAAGACAATCTTATGGGAATTTACAATACAGAAAAAAAGAGCAATCAAAGTCGGTCGCCCAACAAGAGTCAAGTTAATTCTATCACAATTTCAAAGAGCAACATCGTAATTTCTACAGAAGGTGTCAGTTGTAATGATTCCCATTTAATTTACGCCACCCAATGACTTGATTTATGTCGGTTGCACAATTAGAAAAATTAAATTCAATCTCCAACAGACACAGGTATAATGTCAGACACAACAATGTAACATCAACGGAGCTTCCATAACATTTTATTACAAACGACTGTAATATCGGCAAGCATCTTTAGGTGCAAATTCTGAAAAAAAAATTCAGAATTTACCGACCTTTCGATCTGTAAAACGCATGTGGATAGTTACGTATGCAAAGTATTGACATCCCGCCCCAACGGGGAATGAACAGGCGAGTTCCATAAGATTTATACTAATTAAGCTGTGTGATTAATTCCTCTTAGTAATTAATCAACTAACGGAAAATTCCAAGATGAACGTTGAATGCCTTCACGAGGGCGACATTTCATTTGTTCTGACGCGTTCATTAACAGAAACAATAGATTTTACCAGTATAAAAATATATAAATCTACAAAAAATTATAAATCTTTTTACAAAAGTTGGTTATCTTGTAATGTAGACACACATTACAATATAATCAACGTTCGGATAAAGATTTATAATTTTTTGTATGAAAAATTTCTCCGAGTTAACCTGTAGAAAAAGACAATATCTATAAATGTAAAAGACAATAGGAAAACTGTAATAGTTGCTGACGCGTTTCGTCCAGTGTGGACTTTCTCAAGGCGAAACGAAATGAATTTATGAAACAAAGTAACTAATAATAACAAAACAAAATGTCCTTAGCAACTGGAAGAATTTAGAGAACGCTAATTTCATACTGTTAACTGAAATTACGTCAATTACTGTCACGAGTGGAGATATTGTTTTTATTGCTGTGTTGACGGATTCAACCATTTTCTTTTGATTTCTTGATACTGTTCTGTACGTTTGTTAGGAAGAGTAGTAATTCTGTGAAGAAATGTGAAATAGGGAAAATTTATTTAAGAAAATGAAAAGTAATGTTTGACAATGTTAAACAATATTTCGACTGTATGCCTTTCTTCTTTAAGTTATATTTTTTAAAATTTTCAAATATAAAAATAAATATAAAAAATCTACAAGAAGTTATAAGTCTTTGTACAACCGTTGCGTGTCTTGAGAAAACGGTTGTACTGGTCATCAATACGTCAAAACTAATGAAACGCAACCAACGTGAATGGTATTCAACGGAAACGTGTTTAATTCGATGGTATTTTCCCGTAGTTGATCAATTACTAAGAGGAATTAATCAAACATCTTAGCATAAAGCTTATGAAAGTTAATAACTTCCTGGCTCGGGGGAGTTAACAGAATGACAGAACAGTTATATTCTCCCCCCCCCAAAAAAAAAAATTCCAAGAAATATGGTCCAAGCTTTCGACTTTCTTACGTCATCATCAGGGTAGGTAGAGACAGTTAGTGACGGACAATTTCTGATGGAATATATATACATGCACACACATGCGCGCGCGCAAACGTAATCCTTTTACATTGCATTTTTGGGTTGTCACTCCGTCCTAATAAAATAGAATCCTTAATACTTGATCTAATTAACACTTGTTGCTATGAACTACTTAACACCTTGTTGTCAAAAACAACTTAAGACTTTGTAGTCACTAGCCACGTTCACTGAACTATGACACTCACAACATTTGACAACAAAATCTTATGGACATCAGTTTTGGGCAAAAAGTTACTCCACCTGATCACATGATCATAATCAACCAATCAGATTGCAATTTAAACAGATAGCAAATTCAGCTAACTTTTTTTTTCTGCATAAAACGGAAAAAATTCTCCAAGTCCTCTCAGATTCGAAACAGATTATAGTATAGTTACCTCAATTTAACTTTTGAAAATCATAGAACTGTGAAAACCGTAAATTTACTCTAAATAAACATTCTTAAAGACTTCAGTTGCATTTTCAAATTTCTTTTTCCCATACATATATATGTGTATATGTATATATATATATATATATATATATATATATATATATATATATATATATATAGAGAGAGAGAGAGAGAGAGAGAGAAAGAGAGAGAGAATTAATACAAATTTAAAGTTTTTCATTTAACTTCAGCATCCTGACTCCAGATTTTCGAAGACGGACCCTCCATCCAGCAATCCCCTCCGTCCATTCATCAATTTGCCTTAAATATCTTTTCTCTCAGTATCCCGTTGACTGACAATATTTTTGGCTTCACACTATCTTTTTATTATATATATATATATATATATATATATATATATATATATATATATATATATGTATGTATGTATATATAATATAAAAGTGGACATTGAAATGAAATCTGACAGGCGACAGACTGTTTCATCCTAAACGCAATCGTCAGGCTACACGCGTTGTGTTTTTGCTCGACTATTTATATATACTGGTCAGTGATGCATTGTGGGTAGTCTGTTGCATTGTGGGTAGTCTATTCTAACAGTTATTTTGGTGTGAGTGGTTGGGGAAATTTATTTATTATTTACTTTATTTATTTATTTATTCGGATTAACTTATTTTACTTATTGTTTAATTTTATTTGTCTTATTCTTTTAGTTTTCGATTTGAAGACACATGGATAAAGAAAAAAGGGATCTTTGACGCTACAATGGGAAGCTTTCATGGTGCATAAATTATTTCGACAGTCAAGTGAAGTGGATATGGGACCATATTGGACAATCCATTTGGGGTCTGAATCATCAAAAGGTTAAGAACACCTGTCCTATATGTTTCACCTATGTATTTCTTGTGACAGTTTTAGTCTATTTTGTAAATTTTTGCTTCAGGTTTATGTAATTATTTTTTTTTCTATTAATTAAATCCCATATTTTTTTTTAAATTCTATATTAAGTTTTAACAAATTCTTTTCAGTCGTAGTTGTTATTGTATCGGTAGGTAATATTACGTTATAAAGATAATTTATGTTATTTTCTTTTATATTTTTTTTAATATTATAAATTTTATAAACTCTCTGTTTTGCGTTATATATGAAATAATCAGAACACTGGAGGAGTTTAATTCTTTTCAATGTATTACTCTTCATCACGTAAATATTGAGGGTTACAAATTCTAAGTACTCATCTTTATTTTAAGACTTTTAATAGAATTAAAGATCATTATCAGTCTGGTTTAACATGAAATCAAGTTAATGCATTGTTTGTTTCTGATTCATAAGTAAATTCGATTGTATGTTGTTTTGTTTGTTTATATTTTTTACGGTGATATATTAATAAAGCATCATTAATATACTGGAAATAGTTTCCAGACATTTCCACTGAAGACAAATTAAAACAGTGCTAAGAGGCGATTTGATTGGTAATTCAGATTTTTGTTTATAAACCTTATACTTAATTCTATAAATATCTCCTCATATTCATTAATCTATACATCCAAGATCTCTTCATATCTATCTATCTATCTATCTATCTATCTATCTATCTATCTATCTAGATCTCTTCACATCTATCTATCTACCTAGTTCTCTTCATATCTATCTATCTATCTATCTATATATCTATCTATCTATCTATCGATCGATCTATGTATCTATCTAGATCTCTTCATACATATCTATCTATTAATGTGAATCTCTTCGTATCCTTCTGTTTATCTATATTTATCAATTGTATCTTTTCACAACTATCGATTTGTTTATTATTGTTAACTTTTATCTATTAATCTATCCATATATCTCTCTTATAATTCATCTGTCTACACTCTTTAAATTACATTCTGTTGCCATATTAAGTGTAGTTAAAAAATTTGAATACACACTTGAAAGTATCTTCTGAAACCTTTGCACACGTCATTTATATCTATCTATCTAGCTAGCGAGCTAGCTTTTTATCAACTTTCTATATTACAATAATTTTGAATAATTGTAATATTTACTGAATGTATCTCCTTAGATAATTTTTATATCATAGCATTTTTAGTTTGACATTCATTTGAAACATAATAAATAAATACAATAAACTCAGCAGTTAATTAAGTAGATACGTGCTTATTTATGTGTATGTATGTATGTACGTATGTATGTATGTATAGATAGATAGATAGATAGATAGATAGATAGATAATTAACAGATAGATAATTAACAGATAGATAGATAGATAGATAGATTTCGAGAAAAATTTTTTTGTAACATTTAATGCTTATATAAGTTATAAGTTCAAGTCCTAGGAGAATTTAAATCATCCACTTTCTTTGGTTAAACAAGAGCCCAAGTTACGAAAATTTGCTAAGAACCCTAAAATAATTAAAAGCAATAAAGCTTAGACATTATTTATTAAAAAATACTTTTAATTGCTTTTATGAATAAAATATATTATTCACACTATTGTCTTCAGAAACAAAATTGTTACAATGAATAATGAATTTTCACAAGAATTTATTTCGTTTATTTTTATTTTAATTAGAATAATTTATAAACTTTTAAAATTTTGTATTAATTTGTATCGGTCAAGTGATAGTGTTATTTAATTAAGACTTTAAGTACGAATCGTAAATTGAAAAAATTACTACAAATCAGCGACCCCCAGTATTTTAAAAATATTTTTTAATTTTATTTTGTGAATATACAAACATGTCGGTTTTTGAAAATAAAAAAAAAGCGATAATTATAGTAAATTTAAAATTTATTGGCAATTTCCTAACATTTCCTCAACAAGCGTAAGTAAAACCACAGTGACAATGTAGATAAAATTCAATGACATATTAGAATGTTTAAAATATTTTAAAATTTTAAGATTACTGGATAGTTAATAAAATATATAAAAAGGTTTCTACTTTGTATTCGTCTGGTAATTTTACAAGTATTTCCCCCTTACATAAATCTCGCAAACATCAGGTTATCGATAGATGTGCCAACACCTCATGTAATTACCCGCCCCCGTGTTAAAAAAATCCTTTCCAGCGATATTTTGAACTAAAAGCAAATAATATTTGTTTTAAATCAGATTTATTAAACTTTGAATCAGCTCATCTTCCTCAAATACTGACTTCAATATCGAGGAGTTAAAGGAAAACGCCTCCGACAAGATTCGAACCTGTGTCTCCCTTTGCAGAAAAAACTGTCGTTAGATTCGATGTGCTCTTAACCAACACGGCCTCAATGATCATCGTCGATTAAGCAGGATTGTTTAAAAGGATTATATATATATAGATGAACAAGTAACCTCATTGTCAACAATAATAATAATATCTCACCTGCAACCTCCACGCACACACATATATATATATTTATATATAGGTGGCATGACGATTGCATCTAGCATGAAACTATGACTATCGCCTCTAAGTGTTGACTTCTATGTTCGCTTTTATATATATATTTAATTAATTCATCGAGTCTGATAGAAACCTCAACAGAATGCACTGGACGGCCGTTTCGTCCTATATTTGGGACTCATCAGCAGTGCGCATCCACTACCGAGGAATTGAAACCCTAACAGTTGGGTTGTCAAGCGAACATCATACCAACTGTTCCAAATGGGCCTCGGTGACGAAGAGATTCCAAATCAGACTCAACTTAGCGCCGCTCGCTCACATATTCCGTGGCGGAACTCTTACTGAGTTCTCTCTAACCATAGGACTGTGTCTCCTGGAGCCAGGACTACTCTCACCAAGCCGCTACCAACTGGAGCATTAGAAGCCTATCAGACTCGATGAATTAATTAAATATAATTATCAAATCCTCCTACTAATTGAATGAAGGCAATAATATTTTTCCTTTTACGCTTATGAATCACCTACAGCTTATATTTCTGGACCGTATTTCCGAATTTTGACAATGTGTTACTCGCAACTTTTTGCCAAATATTTCTCTTCGAAAAAGACTTTCTTTTCTCATTCCCTAACCATCATATTAACATCTTTGCTACTCAAGAACTTTAAACTATACGAAAGCGCAATCAATAAATTTCAAGGTAGATTTTTCTAGTTCCACGTGCCATACCTTATCCGAATATCTCAGTATCAGTTATCTTCCTTTTAAATCAACTCTCCAAATTTTGGGGGTCAAGTCACTGGATTTAGCCAACGCTTTTTTTTTATCCACTGGAGATAAAAGCGTTGGTTGACTTGGCCCAAAGAGTTGTGAGTTCAATACCTGATTACAGAAGAGGTGAACAAAAACGGGGAGAGTTGAATTAAAAAGGAGATAATTTTTACTGAGATATCCGGAAGAGGCGTGGCACGTGGAATTAGAACAATCTACACCGGTAGAAAAATAAAGTTTTTGGTTTTAAATTCCAAACACCTTAAGAAGGCTGGAGCATACAACGGTCGAAACATCGTGAATATGGCAACAAAGATGAGAACAACAGTTTGAACAATGTAAGTATTGCAAATAACTTTCATCGGTATTCTAAACCTTCAAGCCAAGCCCCTTAATTATCTTGCAATGGATTTTACTAGTTTTTCATATCCTGTGCCATATGAGCAGAGCCGGCCTATGGCACTTTTGGGGCTCCTAGGCTTATGCACCACCCAGACGGAGCTACACTCTAACTCGCCCGCATGGATTTTTGATATTTTTTTTTTCTTGATATATTTTAGCGACATTTACATAGCTTGAAGTAAACTTATTGCAGATTCTTTAAATAAACTAGAATCGCTATTTTTTGTTTCAGAAAAAACATTTTATTATGTATCGCAAACCAAATTAGAACATATTTCAAAACAATCGTTGTGAAAAAATGTATGAAAGAAAGAAAGAAAGAAAGAAAGCAAGAAACAAACAAACAAACAAACAAACAAACAAACAAACTGATAACCCGTCACCCCCCATGAATGATTACACTAAGTACCTAAAGTCAACCGTCTACGAGAGACTTCAGGAGGAATGAGAGAGAGAGAGAGAGAAGACGCAAGCAAGCACGTCTGACCTTCTAATTAGTGGCACTCACCATTAGATTGACCTATGTGTATAACTGTACCATATTTCATATTTTACTGGTTGTGTATAATAAACGTTTCTTCCATTATCCACCTGGCGTTAAGTATTTATTCCTTTAGCACGGAATATAACACAAACAGATTTTTTTTTATCACCAGCAATATAATTAACCCTGCGGGTCCTTAGGCTGCAACCTATACTACCTTATAGGATAATTCGGCCCTGGATATGACTTTGCTATGTCGTATCTCTCCATATAACTGCTACATTGTTTAGTCAGTGTTATTTTTTTATTATTTTTATTTAATTTTTATAAATTAGTTATATTGTTTTTGTTGCTTCTTGCATTTACCGCTCCTTCATTTATTTTGAGATTACATAGTTTTATTTTTTCATACGTTATTTAATAAAATTTGACTATTTTCTACATCTTTTCATTGATGTTTATCTTACCGATTTAGTATCGAATCCCCATCGATCTTTAAATAAGTAGCGTGACGTCGGAATAAAGAAATGGTGAGAATTCAACTCGCATTTCATATCTATTGATTGATTGATCCGTTTTTTTACGTCTTATCAACATTTTCAGGTTATTTAAAGTCAGATTTTAGATTGTAAGATTTTTGTAGGTAATAATGGTTTAATGATACAAGCCTTACTATTTAACCCATAGCTAGAAGAAGAAGAGGTGGATTAATACCTTTCCCAAGGGTATATAATGGACCCAAATGTAACTGGAACTCCGATTAACAATTCCGATACATTAGCTATTACACCGCCTGCGCACCCAAGCTTACAGAACCTGATATTCCTAAGTGATCAATATCTACGTACTGACCTGACTCGATGTTGCTTAACTTCGGTGATCGTACAAGAATTGGATTAGTTAGAACATTATTTATTTATTCATTTTTCTAAATTGTCCACAAGGGGGATTTCTGTTTTTTTTTTTTTTTTTTTTTAGTTAACACATTTACAGACATGAGCTGGCGCTATACAGTCCTCACTTTTCAGCTTTGATGGAGTTCAAAAACGTTTACGCAGTTTTGTAGGGGGAGACCGAGTCTCAATTCTTCAGCCTTTTTCCCACAGACACAATGTTGCAATCCTTTCGCTATATCCGTTGCAAATGTTAAGATGAGCCTCATTCTTTAGTTCCTCCAGTTCAGACATTTAAAGCGAGGACAATCCATGCCACTCCCACGGAGAGTAGAAACACTGTTGCACTCTCGAGGAGACTACGCCCTTTGAAAGTCTATTGGGTCCTAAATTCACTGCAGATCTCAAAAATGGAATATCGCTGTCATGATTGGACTGAAGCTGCTCAATTCCCATTTTCCAGCCTTGATATATTTTGCAGATTCGTTCTACAGTCTTGCAGGAGAAAACCTAGTCTCCATTCTTCTCAAAATGTTCAGATGAGCTCCTTTCATTAGTTCCTCCAGTTCAGACATTTAAAGCGAGGACAATCTATGCCACTCCCACGGAATAGAAACACCTTTGTTGCCCACGTGTTCCAAACGTCAAAAGGAATCTTCCACTTAGACAATTTTTTTCACCCAAGAAACTCTACTTTGTGGAACAGGCTCCAGCATGGATGCTTCCTTCAACGCGAGAATCTTGACCTCGTCAAGATCAACCATTATCTCTCTTCCTACCGCCACTTCTTTTACATCACACACTTTAGCCAACATATCCATCTTCTAAACAGTAACTTTGAGTGGCTCTCAAGCCATGTATTAGGCGAAGTTGACTATAAAAAATTGAACCAAATTTTTATCGTTTATCTTTAAAACATGTTTTTTTTTTTAATCACTTCATGGCATCGAACAAATTGTATTGGACGAGTCATAGCTCAGATGATAAAGATGTTTTTGCTTTAATTGTTTTCTTATTATATTTTAATCAAATAAACAGGTATGAAGAGTTTAAGTAGAGATTGATGAAAGTTTTTTTTTTTTCCAGTTTTGTGCTGTGTGCCATATACGATTATGTTGTACAATATTCATCATCATAAGGGTCATACTTTATTGCAAGGGTCATTCATATGAAACAGGTCTGAGCCGGACATCTGTCGTTTAAAGCCTTTTCGCTTTTGACGAGGACAGATCATCAGTCTAAAATCCCGCCCCGCAACACTCGCCGAATTATTTTCTTTTGCCTCAATCAACACATCAAGAAACGTTTATGACGACAACAGAATTTAGTTTAACCGTGAGAATCATTTTTTTTTTTTTTCGTCTCTTTACGTCTGGATGTATTTTTGCTTTAAGAGAAATACGCAAGAACAAATATTTAAAGAGCTGAAACTCCAAAACATCAGTAAATAAAGTAAATTCGAATTACGAAACCAACTTACAGTGCCGTACGGAAAAAAAGTAAAATCTTTTCTTGTTTTTGCTGTTTTTATTATTAAAGATTTGTCTTAAAGCTGTTGATATTTAGCAGGCTTAGTCTGGTCAAAGGCTGCATATATACAGCGCTCAGTGGGGATCGAACTTATTACGTTAATAACGATATGCGAAAATCTTTAGCCACAGCGAGGCCCCTATTTTGGTTATATTTTTAAGCGGTACTATATTTTATATTCGCTTTATTCCAGTAAAGATACGTGTAGGAAATAATATTTTAAGACACTAAACAAAATCTAACAAAGCACGTAGAGCAATGATTAGTACGTTAATCTCATAGACTTTTACTACTAAAGTGGGGTCGATCCTCATTGAGTGCCTCACACTAGTATCCTTGCGCCAGGTTAATTTAGTTTTTACCAATAACAAAGAAAACGAAATGCTAATTCGACCGTCAAAATAATTTAAATAACTTAACTTTTGAAACGTGATACCAGACAACGAAGACAAATATGACGGAGACACTTTGGAATAGCGAAAAATGACTTCAAGAATAATATGGAATTGTTTTAAGAATATGAAGAAGACTTCACTCTGTTAGTATGGCTATCAAACTCCCCAGACTTCAATCCCATTGGGTAATTATGACGTGTTGGACCAATAAGTTTATTCAGCAGAACCTCGAAAATGTAATTTGCAGCAAATCAAGAATCGTTTGTCAAAATTCTAACACCAAATACGGTAAGAAAACTTTAGATGGTTTACCGAATCCATATTCCATGGCTGATCGTGTATACTGGGGAGTTTTGATGGAGTGTTAGAACTAGAATGTTCCATTTTTTTTTAAACTCCACAAACGCCATAATTTATGTGTTAATTTTTTTTTAGAAAATATGACACAGAAATCCAAACGCGTAGTGGAATTACGATGCCCTGTAAAAGCTAAGCAAAGTATCAAAAAACAGGAAAAAATCGTTAGAAACAAAGAAAATAATGCCGATCTGTCATGTAATATCAATACTCCTATTAACTGCTTATATTTATTTTCCCTATTTTAAAAAAAAAATCTTAAATATAAACAGTAAATTGCTGATACCACTGAAGAGTGGGCAGACAGGTCCGCCTACGAAACTCTTGAGTCGTGATGCTGAAGGTACATATATATATATGTGTGTGTGTGTGTGTAAATTATGCTATATTTATGAGTGGAAGTGTACTTTTTATTATTGTCG
Source organism: Acanthosepion pharaonis (assembly GCA_903632075.3). Lineage (NCBI taxonomy): Eukaryota > Metazoa > Mollusca > Cephalopoda > Sepiida > Sepiidae > Acanthosepion > Acanthosepion pharaonis. Next base: position 913,364 of record CAHIKZ030000012.1, on the reverse strand, counting down.
AAGTCAGAGCATTTATAAATGTAGACAGTGTTGGCATTGAAATCAACACTATATGTCAGTTTCAGGCCTATGTCACACTGCCCCCCCCCGGAATATCATGAAGATGTCCTGAACATAGTGTTCAAGCATGAAACCGACTGTCGCCACCCAGTGTTGACCTCAATATCCACTCTTATATTGACACACGCTCTAACCCCGCTATTGAGCACTTTTACCCATAAATACAGCATACCTTGAAACTTTTATTTTTTTATCATATACACTACTACAGGCAGAAACTTTGGGGCCATCCCGCATTTCTTTAATTAACACGTTAAAATGAGATTTTTTATGTTATTTTAAAGTGAAAGATAAAATTTAAGTACATACAGTGTATTTGCTTTTATTTTTTAGTCCTCTTCGAAACTCCTTTTACTGTCAAAAAGTTCGAATTTGAATTCCTCTGTCGACAATATATTATAATAAATTATGAATCGTTTGTACGAGAAACATTATACTTTGTTGTTTTACGCCTTTAACTCCTCAGTAGACTTTTCAACTTAAATGTTAATACAGTTCCTGAATGTTGACTTATCATTGATTAATATTGTAAACATAATGCATATAACGGTGTCTGTTTGAAGAAAAAACAAAGATTGTGCCATTACGACAGTCATAATTTGTTTTTGTTTGTTTTATAATTTTGAAGAAATTTGCACAAGATGGTAAAACCAAAGCAGCTCAGCATTGAGGTGAGGGCACAAATTGAAATTTTAATTCAAAGAAGACCATTCCCATAGACGAATTGGCAAGAAGTTGAAGATTTCTGGACATTGAGTTTCAATATTCGTTACAAGGAAGTTAGACACAGATAAAAATGTTGACAGAAAAAAGTGCCGGAGCATGAAAAGTGAAAACTGCTGCTGAAGATAAATATTTGATTATTAAGAGCAAAAGAAATTGATGGAAAACTTCTCCAGAGTTGATAGCTGAACTTAATTCCTTTCGACAACAACCAGTGTCGCTCTCAACTGCAAAAAAATCGAATTAGTGGCTCAGGGGATGCATTGTTATCAAAAAATTCCACTTACGGAAGGGGAATAAACAGAAAAGAATGTTATAGGCAAAAAAGCCTAAGAATTGAATTGTGGACGGACGAGTCTAAATTTGAACATTTTGGTCCTAAGGGTGTATATGAAAAGAAGCTGGGAGAAAGACTGAATGATGAAAGTGTGGATACGAACGTTAAGCATGGTGGTGGGTCTGTTATGGTGCGGGAATTTTTTTTTTTTTGTGGGGAGGAGAAGGCTGAAGATTTGATTCAGGTCAAGAGAGTTGTGAAAAAAAAAACAATATCATTCGATTTCGGAAAGACATGCATAATTAGAAAAAATTAATTACGCATAATTAGAAAAAAATCACTCAATGATCGAAAAACAAATTTATGTGCCGCGTCTTTTCAGGACGTATACGATCATGGCTTTCCATTTCCTCTTGTCTCTTGTAGCTCTCAATAAGTTTTGACTTTTTGTTATTCCTCCCAGGCGCGTCTTAATTATGTCAAAATGACCTCAAGTAAAACAAAAGAAAATGAACAAAATTTTGGAAATAATGACTTGGCCGGCTCAACACCCTGACCTTTCACTCATTGAATTAGTATGAGGTGAATTGGATAGGAGAGTTCAAAGAGTATATACCACAGACTACATCTCAAAGAATGCTTAAGAAGGTCTGCTATCTACTTCTTTTTCAAAAAACTGTTGGAAAGAATGCCAATAATATATAAAGCAGTACATTGGTTTGGTTTGTTTTACGGCATATCAACGACAATGGGTTATTTAATGCCAACAAAATTTGCTTTTTTTTTTTTTTTTTTTTTAAATGTATAGCCGGTAATTTTTTCAGAAGTGTATGGCTGGTAATATTTTTAAAAAAAAATGTATAGTTTGGTTTGTTTTGTTTTGTTTTGTGGCATATTAACCTCAATGGGTTATTTAATGCTGACAAGATTTTTATTTCTGATAATATTTTCTTTTTTTCAAATATTTATTGCTGATACTAATTTTTTTTAAGTATTTCTGGTATTAAAATCTATTTTTACACCTTCATAGTGTTTTGAGTCAGTTTGTGGGGACAACCATAGCTGGGACCCTAACAGGTGTTACCACCCCGGGTCAGGGTGGACCTGGGAACACCAGTAATTAAGAGGTGGTTCCACGCTCATCAAAACATCTTGATCAGAGGCCTTACTGCTGGACGTAGTTTATCGTCTTACCCAAGACACGGATGTAGTTTATCGTCATACCCAGGACGGATAAAGCAGTAGAAGTTGGTGGTTTTATTGATGAAAACAAAATATGATGCTGTTGTATTTTATTTTTAGTGTTAAGTACTTACTTTTTGTCAAAATGAACGCAAATATACAGTAGCTAATGATATTTTATCTTTTACTTTAAAAAATACAAAATATATCATTCTAAAGTGTTTTTATAAAAAAAAATGCAAGTGTCCCTAAACTTTTCGCCTGTAATAAGCATCCGTTTATCGCGAGAGACAAAGCTGTAGCACCCTGTTTGGTCAAAATTCAGTCCTTTTTTAGGCGGTAAAACTGGGGTGACCTCTCCAGAGCGCAGGTGTGGGCGATGGTATACGTAAGCCGTGCGCAGCCCAGTCTACATCACAAACCCACCCACCCCGCCTCACGGCCGTACCGACAAGAGCCAAAGGAATACAAAGCATTATATCTGGAATAGTGTCAGTGTTGACATCCAATCGCCTTCGGGCTCCACTCCGGGTTTTCTGTCAGGATTTACTTCCATAGCCTTTTCTATGTTTTTGGATATCGCCGCCGCAAATTAGCGGAGTTTTTCTTCCCCTAGATGGACTGCCTTTCTGGGCTATCGAGTTCCATCTATTCGAAGTAGCTGGCTATGAGGCGCCAGATTTCTGCCTTCACCCATTCTCTAGTTTGGAGTTTGGCGCATGACACAAAGGCATTTTATAGACAGTGAGAGCTTGTCCTCTCTATCACGCTCGGCTACGACAACCTTTAGAATATACATAATGTATTTATATAGACATTATATACAATACATGTTTTAGAAGCTCAAAAACATTAACGTTTGTTTTGAATATATAATAAAACATTAGGTAAGCAAAAACGCGAGAAAGCAAGACAAAGTACATAAATAAACAGGCACAAATATCGAAATTGTTCATTTAAAAAAAAAAAGATGACAGAAACGAAAATAAAAATATAAATCGAGATTTAATACACGGAGATAAAGTAACGATAAACATTTTTTTTTTTTTTGCTATCCTCTACCAGCCACAATGATGGAGAAATAATTACCTCGAACTATCGCCAAATACATGGAGATTATGAAGTCATTATTTAACATACAATCAAATAATTTATACTGCTTTTTTGACAGAACTAACATATAAACTATCAACTGATAAAAAAATGAACGGGAGTAGAAAATGCAAAATTGATAAATATAATTTTAGCTAAGCAAAAACAGAGACTAAAGATAAGACAAACGATCTTCAGGTCAGTTGTACAAAAACAAATAAACACTAATGCAGAAAAACCTGGTAACTGTGGAAAAATTGAAAGAAATAATAATAAACAATACATATATAACTTCAAATAAATATAATAATCATAATATATGTAATAAACTAAATAAACTAAATAATTACAAATTATATAAAATTATTAAATTAATTTTTACGGTTTTCAGTAAAAATCCTTTTTTCGAGCTTCGACAAAACACGTCACATTTCCTTTACTTCAGAACGCTAATTTTTGCCTGTACTATATATATATATATATATATATATATATATATATGTATGTATGTATGTATGTATACGTTGGTATGATCCAGGCAAGTCCTATTAACACACCATAGAATTTGAAATATGTTAAAACCGACTCACAAAAGAGCGCTATATGTTTATCCACAATAAGCAGAACAAATTCTTTACAATTGGAATTACGATACCTTTAGTAAATGGCCATTTTCACCTATGAATTTTAATTTTTAAATTCGCAGGATTTTTCAGACTGTTTTCTATCGACTTGTAGTGTACTGTTTACTTGGAGAAAGAAAGAGAGAGGGTGTGTTATTGGAGACCTATCGGGAGGTGTGAGGGTGGGTAAGAAGAAGGCATTGTTACTAGAATCATGTTATGGCAGTTACGAACAATTTTGTGTAAAAGTGTATGACAAATTGGAAAAAAAAGTTTTCGTTTGACGTGTTTCATACTTTAGGACTTCATCGGACTAAATTTGTTTACGTTGGTGCGACTACGCATGCGCACGGACGGCAGATACTGGGAATTCTAAATTTTAAAATTATTTTTCATTGTTTTTTTCTTTGTGTGTGTGTGTGTGTGTGTGTGTGTGTGTGTGTGTGTGTGTGTGTGTGTGTGTGTGTGTGTGTTTGGAAATATAATCTAGGCGATTTCATTTAAATTCTTTTCCTTTTTTGTTTTCTTTCCATCATTATTGTTATTAGATATCCCACACTGTGATAATAGACAATCTGTTAGGAATGGCAAATTGCTTTAAAAGATTGGGTTTACTATGGATGATCTAGCGATCAAGGCACTCTCCAGAAATTTTCGTCTTAGTAGATTGTTTTCTCCTTTGATCAGACTATCATTTTTCATATCAAAACTGTGATCAGTCTCATTACGGTGAGCAACTAATGCATTTAATGTGTTATTCTGTAAATTGTACCTTTTATGTTCATATAATGGTTTATTTAAATTTCTTGAGGTTTCTCCGATATATCTTTTGTGACAAGTATTACAGGCGATAGAGTAAATTCCTCCTTCAAGTTTTAGCCTATTGTTTTGTTTTGTATTGATTAATTCTCTTATTGCGTTATGTTAAGTTAATAGGAATTAATAGGACTTTTTTTTCTTTTTTTTTGGGGGGGGTGGGATTCATTGGAAGTGGCGTTGTTCTATTTGGGAATGTTTTATGAGCATTTTGTTTCATACATGATCAAACATTTCATAATTCCTGGCAGATCTTCTATTATCAGAGTGTGGGATATCGCAATAACAAAAGTGATGGAAAAAAAATAAGAAAACGAAAAGAATCTAAATGAAATCAGATAGATTATATACACAAAAGACATACACAAAAGAAAAAGAATTTAGAATTCCCAGCATCTCTCGCGTTCGTGTGCACGTGTCGTAAACAAATTTAGTATGAAGTCCTAAAGGACGAAATGCGTCATACAAAAATTTTTTTTCATTTTGTCATATATATATATATATATATATATAACATTAGTAATTATACTCGTCTGGACAAAAACTTAGGTGTTTTGGCTTGTAAATGAACAAACCAATACCCAAGGAAAAATAAGGGATAAAAAAAGAAAGAACTAAGATCATGTAATTGAGGCAACAACAATCGTCCAGAATCCAAGCTCAGAGTCCAAAGAAAAAAAACTCTAACTCGAGTAAAGCAAAAGTAACTAAATAAAGAGCTCAATACACTAAGTAGAGAAAATCTAACTATGAACCTAAAGAGTCGGGCAAACCTACCTGTAGGTTTGTCTGTTACTTTCATAGTTCATATATATATATATATATATATATATATATATATATATATATATATATATATATATGTATGTATGTATATATATATGTATGTATGTATAATAACAGAAGTATATAATTAGGCAATTAAATAAAGAATGAAAAAATGAAAATAATTAGAAGAAAAAGGGAGAAATGCAGGTGAATGAAAAGACGACAAAACGAGGATGAAAATAGGAAATAAAAAGATACGCCAAAAGCAGAGAACATCCCATAATGAAAGAAAAAAATAAACAGAAATTGAAGAAAAAGAAAAAAGAAAAAAGGAAAGTCTGAAGGAAAAAAAACGAAAGAAAAAAAATAAGCATTTCCGACCATGAAATTCGTGATATGATCTCATTTTTCTCGAGGAGACGGAATATTTTGGCAAGCAATGGGGTTCTGCGTGAAACGGAAAGAAACGAAAGCGAGATTACTTCTTGACACCGACACCTAAAATTCAGGTAATCCTTTGTCTTTTCTCTCTTTTGATTTACGGTCCGGTGTTACGATTACAAGATAAATACACATCAACAAGTGGGTTACCGTGTCGACATCACATTTTTGTGACACCTGCTCCGAGCTAGATCTGCTGGGAAATTTTTTTTGAAGAGCCTGATGGAAAAATCTATGGTTTCTCCAATCATTTCTCTCACTTTTTGTTATTCCGAAATACATTTTACCTTGCCGCCTTTCTCTTTCTCATTCTTTTTTGTCTTTTTCTTTAAACGTACGGTGCACACTCCTCCCAGGTCTTTTTAATATATGTAGAGGTTTATCGCTTGTTTCCTGTTTAGGATTAGATTTCTGGTCCCTTTTAAAGTCGTGTCATTCTCTTTTACTCCCAGTAGCCTCTTGCGTCATAGTTGCATTGTCGCTTTACTTGAGGTGAAATGGTTAAAAAACGCTCCTTATCTTTTTCATGTATATATATAAATTGCATAGGTGTCCGAGTGGTTGGTTGTGTATGTATCCTTGTGGGTGTGTAAAGAGAGAGATGAACAATACGATAGAGAGAGAGCGAGATGAGACTGATATATGTGTCTATGCTCGGTAAAAATGGCAGCGGTAAAAATGGCAGCGGAAAAATGGCAACGGTAAAAATAGCAAAAGTGGATAAATAGGAAAAAATGGCAAAATTGGATAAATAGGAAAAATGGCAAAAGTGGATAAATAGGAAAAAATGGCAATTTGACAACAGAAAAGTATGACCGTTCGAGAAGGATGGGTATAAGCTCCCATCCCTCTAGTTTAAAATAGGGCTAAATCCCCACCCCTCAATATTTTAAAATAAATATTTTTAAATAGATATTTACTCTAGTGGGAGGGAGCTAGGCTCCTTCTCCTCTTGTTTTAAATAGGGCCTATGTTCCCGCTCCTAGTATTAAAATCATTTTTTTTAAATTTTCGATGTCGATTTTTAGAAGTTTTATTGGGGGCGCTAGGTTCCTACACCTAATTGCAGTAAAAGCACAAATCGTAGCGTGTTTAAGTGAATTTGATGATTATAATTAATTTTATAATTGATAGCTGACATTAGGATTAGATGTATATATATATATATATATATATATATATATATATATATATATATAAAGTAAGTGTATTAGTGTATATATATATATAAAATAAGTGTATTAGTGTGTACATATATATATATATATATATATATATATATATATATATATATATATATATATATATATATATATAAGTGTATATTAGTGTGTATATATATATATTTATATATATATATAGAACATAAGTGTATTAATATATATATATATATATATATATATATATATATATATAGTGTCAGGGACGATTAATCGGAATCGGGGAATCGGAAAATCGCAAAGACAAGGTTAGGAATCCCATTCAAATAAAAGGTTTTTTTTTTTAATTGGAATGTTTTTTCTTACAAATAATCAAATAAAACTTTCTTATAATAGGAATGTTTCCTTTGAAAATATTTTTTAGATAGTTTATTTATTATTTTTTATAATTGGAATGTTTTCTTTTTGTGTGAAAATACTTTTTAAATAGTTTATATTGAAAACATTTTTAAATACTTTATTCTATTTTTTAAATAGTCTAATAGTTTTTTTATAAATAGAAATGTAACAAAATTTAAATATATTAAACGTCATAGAAATAATGTATTCAATATATTGTTTTTTTATTCGACTGCATTACTGATTCAAACTAGTGAAATTTAAAAAAAAAACAACTCTAAGTGTACAAAACTGACGAGGAACTGTTTTCCGATAAACACCGCTTAATGTCGGTTTCTGATTTCAATACCGGAAGCCGTCATCAAGTGGACCTATAATTGTTTTTTCCAAAGATTTTCAGTGTGTTCAGATGTAATCGCCTAAAAAGTAAAATCTAATGGGAGGGGGGGGGCTTTAAAACGCATTATTGCTGATTGATTCTATGTATGATTATATATATATATATATATATATATATATATATCAATGGAGACTTGGTGATCAATGTTTGTCTGGCTCATTACAATCAAAATATACTATTGGTATAATTTAGAAACTAAAATGATTCTTTTACTTACTAAAATATATGTGTGCATGAAATAAAAAAAAAATCACATTTTGGTATTTTAATATGATTTGTAATAATTTTATAAAAAATGAACATTTATTTTCAAAAAAATTCCAAACATGTAAAAATAAAGAGTGAGGACAAAGTTTTTGATATGTTTGTCTGTTTATTGCCCGCTTTACATTTTTTATTGTTTTATAGCCTGTTTATCAAGATACTGATGGTAGAGTGTGTGATTGCATATATGTCTATTCGTTAGTGTATGTATCTCTCTGTCGGTGAATTTTTAGTTCAATTTATTGTACGTTTATGATCAGTACTGTTAACTAATATCATATCTCCTTAACACTGCCCCAGTTACACAACCATCCAGTCGACGAGTTAAGGCTGCTGCTTTCTGTGATTTTCGCCGAATTTAAGTCGGGCTAAATTTTATTTGCCCTTTCTCGAAAGATACATTCTACTAAAAAAAACTTATACTGTACGGAATAAATTATGTAAAATGGAATTTGAAAACAGTAAGATTTTTAAAAGATTATTTATAAAATTAAAGTAAGAAATACATTGTCTATCAAGTATCGCTCCAACTTCGATAGGGCTCAGATCTACGCATCGCGACCAAACACGTTAATTTTATTTCATCCCTTTTTTACTTACTTTTATTTCTTACAGTCTTCTTAATTATGAACTATATCAATGGTCGGTATTTTAAGGCTCCGAGTTAAAAACATTTAATTTTGCACGCCGCTGAAGTCAAGAATGAAAATGACGCACTACGAAGGATATGTTGCTTTGAAATAGGTATACTTGAATGCTGACTCACTCGGGCTGAGCCCGACAAACTCGACCGCTGAGTCGCCACTGATATATATATATATATATATATATATATATATATATATATATAGTCCCGTCAAAAATGTGAATTTTCATTTCATTTTTCATTTCAGCGTTTGGAAGTAATGTCTGATGATCCAGCGTCCTTTAAAAGGGCTCTGGTGAAATAAATTATTACAATCGAACCTTAAAGTGGTCTGTTTTTCTTTAAATTATTAGCTCTGGATTTACATTGAGCTCTCAGGATTTCATCCTCCTTGAGACTACCCATACGGATTACCAAGTTTTTCGTAACTTATATATATATATATATATATATATATGAGGAAAAGAAATGAACAGAATGAGATAGATACGTATGAGATAGATAGATAGATAGACAGACAGATAGATAATGTAAGAATTTGAGATAGAGTATATCTGTAAAAGTATATTATGAATAAAAACAAAAGGAAAGCCTATCTTAACCAACATGTTTTGTCCTGTGAGGGACTTGAGGCTCGCATTTGATAAAGTCCTTCAGACGACGAAATGCGTCAGCTAAGATAAGTTCTCCTTTTGTCTTTATAGATAGATAGATAGATAGATAGATAGATGTGAAAAAGATATATCTGAGTATGCTGATGTATAGATATATATTTATTTACTTATTTATTATGTGCTTGTGTGTGTATGAAGATGTGTAGGTGTTTAAAGATATAGAGAGATAAACAGAATGAAATAGATGGATACAAGGTACATCAGATATGCGACATCTCCAGACAATCGTCGCTAAACATGCCTGTTTCCTAAAAATCTCATTAAGATTGTAGAACTCCATGACTTACAACATAAAAGACTTGGGCCCAACATAATTTTTTCTTTTTATTTCTTTACTTTTTGCTTAATGATTTGAAAATATTTAATTTCTTTCATCTTCTTCCTCAAGTCCCTTACTTATTTGTGATCTGTCTCTTTCCACCAACCCCTTTTTTTTTCCTGCTGCATCTTCTTCTTCTTCTTCTTCTTCTTCTTCTTCTTCTTCTTCTTCTATTTTTTCTTCTTCTTTTTCTTCTTCGTCTTATATCTTGTTTTTCTCCTTTTTTCTTGTTTTTTCTTCTTCTTCTTCTTTATTCTCTCTTTTTCTTCTACATCTCGCACTTCCTCTTCTTGTTCTTCTTTTAATTCTTGTTGTTCTTTTTCTTCTTCTTCATTTTCTTCCTCATATTCTTGTTCTTATTTTTGTTTTTGTTCTTTTTTTTTTCCTTTTCTTTCTTCTTCCTCTCGTTCTTTTTCTTCTTTTTCTGGTTCTTCTTCTTGTTCTTCTTCTTCTAATTCTTTCTTCTTCTTCTTTTTTATACTTGTTGTTGGTCTTCTCCTTTTCCATCTTCTTCCTCTTGTTCTTCTCATTATTATTTTTATTCTTGTTCTCTTCCTTCTTTTTCTCTTCCTTCTTGTTCTTCCCCTCCGTCTTCTTCTTCTTCTTCTTCTTTGTCTTCTTCTCTTTCTCATTTTTCTTTCCCTTGTTCTTGTTCTTTGTCGTCTTCTTATTTTCTTCTCCTTTTTGTCCTTCTTCTTCTTTTTCCTTTTCTTCTGCTTGTTGTTGTTATCCTTCTTTTTCGTCTTCTTCTTCTTTAAACGTGGCCGTATAAAGAATTTATCATCACAACGAAAGGGGAAATTCTAATCACTTTTGTTATTCAATACCAATTTCTCTCACACATTCGCCACCTTCCGCCCAAACCAGATTTATGTTTATCGAAGCCAAACCTGATTCCTTATCAGTTATGGAAACAAGCGTAAATTATTGTGACTCGTTCGTACCGGTCATCGTTGTCTTAGTGGTCGTTGTTTAGATAATAAAGCTGATGATGTTTCGGAAAGAAAAGAAAAGAAAAAGAAAATAGATGTAAAAAGACATGGGATACGAAGTTTTAGGTACCAATGCCTTGTTAAACAATTCGTGTTACCTTCCTTGGGACAGGAAAAACAAACCTTTGCTGAGGTCAAAAGTAGAAGAGTTTTCGGAGCGCGAGAACTTACACATTTCTTGATAACAAATCCGAGATTTGATAGGTGCACGAGATCCCGATAAACTTTTTGCCGGTCGTCGTTGACAACATCTGCGAATAAGTGTACACAGTTGGGGATGGGCAAGATGTCTGTGGTTATTATATATTCCACACATGCCCCGGCAGTCTATGTTCGAACTAAGGTAAAAGTAAGCATTATGAATGTTGATTTTCAAGGCATTTATAGCCCACACAAACATTTAAAAGACTGACAGTACAACCTCTCTCTCTCTCTCTCTCTCTCTCTCTCTCTCTCTCTCTCTCTCTCTCTCTCTCATATGCTTTGCGTGCATCAGACAGAGTAGTTCAGCCAGTTATGTGCCATGCGTGATACACGCTTAGGCGATCATGTATCTTTCGATACGTTACTGACGAGGCAGATTTTTTCCCGCGGTAGGTCTGCGGTAGACCAAGGCTATAGAACCCAGTCTCTCCTACTATTTATCCATAACTGGGGGGAAAAGAATAGAATTCATACCTTTCCCAAAGGAAAGCACGTAAGTGAATGCACTGGATTCGAATGGAATTCGAACTCGGCTCTCCGATTCCTTTACTCCACCGCACCTTTTCAGACAGAGTAAGGTGTGGTAATGTTGGGACACATGAGGGTGCTTTCATTTTCAAATAGGTTAAAGGTGCAAAACTTATATTTGAGAGTGAGCCTACAAACACACATGATCACTCTCTCTCTCTCTCTCTCTATATATATATATATATATATATATATATACACAAAATGCTCTTTGAAGACAAATGGCAAGGTACTGTGATTAAGTTTTTATTAAATTTCGTTGCATTCTTTCAAGTAATTTTTGTCGAAAATATGAACATAACAGACTTAACAGACCACAAAAAATAAAGAAATAAATGAAAAAAATAAATGAACACGGTCATAATGTGCTGATCATGTTCGGAAATTATAAACATTTCCATCCCTATATATACATATGATATTCGACATAGTTAAACAAAAAAAAACAGCTAATAGATTAGCCGAATGCACTCAGATCTCCAAATCATTTGTAGTTTTTACATATCCGAAAAAAATCACTTGTATGACTGCAAGAAAAATTTAAATAAAAAAAAAAGAAAAAATTAATAAAAAGCCTAATAAAAGAGGAATTGCAGCCCAAATACACACCCATATATATATGAGTGTGGCGGGGGTGTAGGTGTGTATAATGGGGGGTATATGTGTCTGTGTGTATAGATAGATAGATAGATAGATAGATAGATAGATAGATAGATAGATAGGCAGACAGACAGATTGTGAACATAAGAATCCTAGTATAATGTGGCGCAGATAATCCGGAAAAATTAATGGATAATAAAAACAGCGTTTTTCATATAACAAATTAATATATTTCAATGAAGCTTTATACACAGTTATGGTAGAAAAATCACTCAACGTGGTCACCATCGGCGGCCACCACTTTTTCCAGGCGGGACCGGAAGCTGGAGAAGGCCTTGGCAACGGCGTCCCTGTCCATTTTGGCCATGACGTCCCAATGACTACCTTGGGAGCTTCCTTGATGCTGTAGGTCCTTCTCTCCAAGATGCTCCACAAAAAAACAATCGAAAGTATGCAGTCTGGCGATGAGGGGTGGAGACCATATTGAGCGACCGGTGGTACGGTGAGCAAGTAGCGCCTCTTGAGCATATAAGATTTATAATTCAAGTCGCCCTTGATAATACGAACGATTGTTCCCCTGAGGTGGGGGGCATTTCCTTGATGATTTTCCTCATGCTATTGCTGGTGTTCTCCTTGACAACCTCGGCGACGAACTCAGGCGTCCTGGTGGCGCCAGAGCGCTTCTTATAAATCTTGCGTTCTGGCCTGCAATTTTCCTTGTCTTCTAAGGTCCTATATGCCACTGCATAGTTTTAGACCATTCAATGATTTCCTTGGTTTTGTGTCCGGCACAATAGTTCTCCACAACAGCAGCTCGACGATCGTATTCCGAAGATATATCGATTAGTAAACACCACGTTACGTCAATGGCCAGACAGTTATTGAGGTGTAGTACTTTCTAATGGCGCTCTCGCAACCTCGCTACGCTATGACGTCACAGCGCTTTTGCCACGTAACAATTCAGGATTTATTTGCGCCACACAAGTGACTGTCAGTTTCACGATTCAATGCGATCTTTAAACCATTAAACCGGACGTAAATCTTCCTATCTATTAATTCACTGTGACTATAAGATATTTTATAAAACTTATATTCCATATTAAATAACGCAAAAAGTCTTAAAATCTTGTTTGATGAAGTAACACTATCAAGAACGAGTTTTTTTTAAATTGGGACACAATTCAGCTGCATACACGAGAGTCGTTCAAAAATTTCTAAGCCTCAATCAGAAAGAAGAGCCATAGCTGAACATTTTTATTGTTCAATATCTGGTTAAGGCAGTGGAGAACTTGGAAAGATGAATTAACAGGAGATAACCGATAACTGACATCCATTAGACATGGCACGTGGAACTAGAAAAATCTACCCCAGCGAGCGAAATAAAAGGTTCAGTTCGACATTCCAACCACCTGAAGAAGGCCGAAGCGTACAACGGTCGAAACGTTGTGATAAACATGACAACAAAGATGAGGACAATAATCCGAATAATGTAAATATTGTTGTGGCAACACACTATCACTTCATATAAAATTAATTCAGATTCTGTGAAAAAGAAGGAAAATTGTTGTTGTTGTTCTTGTTCTTCTTCTTCTTTGTGTTATTTGACCCAAAACTCACCATATTAACACCCACAGATCCAAGAATGATCTCAATTGCCATTATAAACAACGGGAAAAAACAATCATAGAACTACAAAAACAAATGCAAACATTGTTAGACCAGCAGCAATGGAGGACCAGAAGTGCTTCAGGCATCGCAACCAAATTCCATGTCGAAGAAGCTAAAGTTGCGAGAAAACAAACACCCACCCCAATGATATTGGCCCGTATCTTCATATGAGGGTCATTCAAAAAGTTGTAAGCCTCAATCAAAAAGAAGATCCATAGCTGAACATTGTTGTTGTGGCAACACACTACCACTTCTTATAAAACTAATTCAGACTTCTGTCTTAATTTCTGTGAAGAAGACAGACATTAAAGAAGAAGAAGAAGAAGAATTATTTCTTCTTCTTCTTCTTTGGATTTCTGTTGTATACACATTTCCTTCCGAGTCCCAAGCAGAGTCCTAAGATCATCAACCAGAAACGGCTTCATGACATTTGCCACTGATCATTTTTGTAAAAAAACAAAACAAGATCACACATATTTTACATAAATAAATCTTTTCGTAATGTGTGAGCTGTACTTGTGAAGAAATGTTTATGTTTTTCTTTAAGGTATCGGCTATCAGAAATCCCTTCAATGAGCCTATGGAACTACAATTGGAATTATTCAGGTCCTCGCATGCCACATTTTGTTTTATATTTCTACTTCAAGATCTTTGTCTTTTGATAGATTTTGAAAATCTTCAAAGATACATTACAATCTGCAGGGACTGCCATGTCAGTAAGAAAGCACATTCTTTTCTTGTGGTCTTTGAACACGATGCCTAGGTGATTAAATTTCAGTGTCCTGTCTGCGTGTATTGTAAAGTCCCATAAAATTGTTACAGGTCCTATCTCTGTAACCAGATCTGGGCTATGGTCATACCAGGTTTTGTAGTTTCATTCCGGTAAAAATTACATATTTTCCAGTGCAGATTTTGGCCTACTCTATCATTTCGAGTTTTATATTTGGTGGGTATTATTATTATTATTATTATTATTATTATTATTATTATTACATTTAAGACAAGAGTGCGATTTAAGAAAAGATTAAAAAAATGTTTGACAATGTTAAACAATATTTCAACAGAATGTCTGTCTTCTTCAAGTTCTTTTCTTTATCTTTTCTTAAATCGCGCTCTTAACCGTTGAAAATATTGGAAAAGTTACGTCAATCATTTGTTTGCTATTATTATTATTATTATTATTATTATTAACCATTATTATTAAGGTGCACATTCTAAAGAAATATTCAGATTCTACCAGCCTTGCGTCGGGAAATGAACAGAACGACAGGAGAGTTCCATAAGATTTATACGAAACTCATTGATTGATTCTTCATAGTAACTAATCGACTAACAATTATTTTGTCTATTATTATTATTATTATTATTATTGCTTTGTGCTGTTTCCTGCTTTGTATCCTGTAGAGCTGGGTCCAAACTATGGTCCTTAGGCCCTATAGGAGAATTGTCATTTAATTGATAGCACTTTTCTTAGTATATGGGATGTTCCTAGAAAGGCGATCTTCTGGGCAACTTGTATGTTGATGTTACCTAATTGTCCATTTCTTTTCTGACGAGACCCAGTGCTCCGATTACTATTGGTACAGTCTTGTCTTCATTCCCCTCATCCTGTTAATCTCGATCTCCAGATCCTTGTATTTGGACAATTTCCCGATAATCTTTATGTAGGTTTTGGCTTTTATTTCCCTGTCTGTTAGAATTGGCACGTTCCAGAGGATAGTTACATCGATATTTTGGGTACCTGTGTCTGGTTATTGGTCATACCATCTCTCAGCGGTTTTGATTTTGTGCTTCTTGCATATCTTCCAGTGCACATATGTCGCTACGTTCTTATGTCTGTGGGTATATTCATTTTTAGCCAGTTCCGAACATCCTGAGATAATATGCTCGACAGTTTCATCATATTTTCTGCAGATCCTACATTTCGTGTTAGTTCCATCCTTGATTATGTGACAGTATAGGATTTGTTTGGTCTTGAACTGTAATAATTAGGCCTTCTCATCCCGATGCTCCTCAGATACTAATGTGTTTTCTGTTGGCCACATCTGCTTCTTTCGTTCTTTTTATATATTTGTCATGCAACTCCTTGTCCTTCCAGTTTTGTTGTAATTTCATTTGGCCAAGTCGTTTTGCTTTCTGTTTTACTAATTTGACTTAGATAGTATTCGCTTTTTGCTGGTAGGATTTCAGATAGATTAAGCTGTTTCTTGAAGAGTACAGCTTCTTTGTTGATGGAGTGGATTTGGTGTCTTACTATTTGTAGGAGAGGGTCATTGGTTTTTGTGAGGTAAGCTTCCAATCCGATTGTTGTAGTTTTTAGATCTTGTTCAAGTTGGATTAGACGTCGGTCTCCTAAAGCTCTTGGTACCTACAGACTATCAACACCTGATTTTGGGTGGTGCATCTTCATTTGGGTAAGCATTTTTCTGGTCTTGGCGTCCAATCTTTTAATGTCATTCAATTTCAATTTAATAATGTTGAAGATGTATGTTACTAAGGGTATAGCTAAGGTGTTGACAGCCTTCATTTTATTGGCCCCCGTTAAGTTCGCTTTCTAGTATCAACCGCATTCTTCTATAATATTCTCTTTCGGATCATTTTCTTCATAATTAAATGTTGTATTCTGTCTTCTTCATTAATTTCTAAGTCTTTGTATGTACCTTCTTGTTGTTGATATCAAGGTCTAAATCCGTGGTTTCCGTTAGTTTACCGTCTTTGAATATTCCTTTGGCACAGTTGTTGATTCTGAACTCCATCCTAATATCTTCGCCTTTCCTCGAAAGACATTTCCTTTAGATTCTCCCATTTATATCGGATGTTTTTGTCATCTCTTTTTCTCTCTCATCTTCCTCTATTTGCTTGTGTACATGACAGGGATTATTGAAACTGGTTTCTATTTGTTCCTCTGCATGTGTCTCCTCTGGGTTGTCGGCATTTAACCCCACGATGTTAACGTTTAATCTATTTATGATGTTTTTTCGGATGCTTTCGAGTTCTATGTCAGGTATTCTTTTTTCCTGATGTCACGCCTGACATTAGCTAGTTTGATGGCATCGATGTTTAGTCTGAGTGATGTTTTTCTCGACAGATATTATAGGCAGCTTTGGTCGATGTTGGATTTATCGTATCGGTGTAAAAGGTTATCATTACTACAATATACCCTTCCCTAGACCATTAATTTATTGTGCTTTTTGTGGCATTTTCTTTTAATGAATATAGAGGGCCTCCGTGAGGACTGTCCTCGGCGTGGTTTTCCTCTAGTTCTTGTTGGGTGGGAAGAGCTTGTTCCAGTTGCAGACTTTTTTTGCTCCCAGTCTGGTTCTTTACAGGGGATCGCGGTCCTTGTTGACCCGCGTGACGACCGATGCGGTTTATCAATATTTTTCGTTGTGTCAGTATTAGAGTTAGTTCGTATTTACACACACGTGGGGCCTGATTCCTGGGCGCCAGAGTATATCCATATCATCACGGTCAGGGTGCCAGACCTCCCCAGGATATTTTTATTCAATTATTTTGTATATTTATTCAGTTATTTATTTACTGTTGCTATTATGAACAACAACGGTAAAAATCTTCGTTTATAAGCGTTTAGATCACAAGGAGATACGATGTGCTTCACCAGATTCCGACTTAACTTATTATTATTATTTTTTGTAGTTGATTAGTTAGCAACAGCCATTAATTAATAACTGTAGTATTAATAATTAAAAATAATAATCTATCTATCTATCTATGAATAAAGACAAAAGGAGAACTTAGCTGACGCATTTCCCTCACAGGACGAAACGCGTCGGTTAAGATAAGTTTTCCTTTTGTCTTTAATCGTATTGTCCTTTTACAGATATACTCTATCTCAAATTATCACATTATCTATCTATCTCATACGTATCTATCTCATTCTGTTCATTTCTTTTCCTCGTATATATATATATATATATATATATATATATCAGTGGCGACTCCAGGGGTCGGGTTTGTCGGGCTCAACCCGAGTGAGTCAACATTATTTAAGTATACCTATTTTGAAGCAACAGAAATCCTTCGTAGTGCGTCATTTTCATTCTTGAGTTGTTTTTCATCTTTTAATTATTATTCATTCATCGACAAGGGAAATAAAGTGACCGCAAGTCCCTCCAATACGCTAACATTGTTTTTGTATTCTAGCTGTTTTCTGTAATGCTTTTGCATTTTCCTACTTTTCCCTTCATTTCAATTCCTTTAATCTATTTCCCAGACTATTCGGAACGATTTCCAGTGTTCTGATAGCAACTGGTACGGTTTTCACAACTACCTCATTTCCCTGACAATATCAAGTTACTTATCTAACTTTTCACTTTATACTATCTGATCTGAAAAAAATACCATCTTGTATACCATGTTCTTGTTTAATATTAATCTTTCTGTATACCTTCTTGTAGATATTTATTATGTAAAAATTACATAATTGTGGCACAAGGCCGAAAAAGGGGGGGGGTTAAGGCTGGTCCACACTAACTATCTTATACCTAGCTAATCCGATTCACGACCCATTTACTCATTATAATTTACCCATTCACCACAAGAACTCGTCCATCACCAATCAATCCTGCATGCATCATAATACCACATCCTCTCTAGGGGGACATACAAAACGCGTCCTATGCCATAACATTTAATGATAGTAAAATATATATAAAATCTGTGATGAAAAAATGAGAGGGAAGGGAGATGAACCCAGTAACAAACTGAAATATTAACACAAATCAAATTAAACATAACTGATGTTAGTAGGGCCCGTCCAACCCTCAAAAAGGAGAGGCCGCTTCATTCTGCCCATTGGACAAAATCAAGAAGCTCTCTCACTACGGGTGTGGGAAAAGGATAAAAATAATACGGGCAGCATGGGAAAATATAAAGCTGACCCAGTCGAGATGAAAAAGGGTGGCCAAAACAAACTGGGGGGGGGATCAAGACTTGAATCATAACCAAAGAGGCAGCCGGGAACAGGCCAGGAACAACACTTACTTCTTGTATACAGCATATTCTTGTTTAATAATAACATATTCAGTCGGCTGCCCTGGATTGGGTGATTCGTCTGAATCCCAAAATCTTAGAGGATTTTTGTTTAATCCTCAGAACATTATTTGGTCAGTGCTTCAATAGTAGTAGTAGTAATAATAGTAGTAGTATTCCATATGGCTTGCTTTTTCAACCGAAGATCTTGTATTAGGAGTGTTCCTCATCTAGTCGTACGACGTCAGGACAGATAAGCGCTTTCACAGAATATTTTTGAAGCGATGGGATACATGATTTTATTCTGATTTTCTCGATGTAGGACTTTAAGTTCGGTGGTATCGACCTCAACGCCCAAATAATAACCAGAACAATAGAACCCTGAACGTCCCATATTTCTAACAATTTCAATCCGGCGGTCGGTGGATGTGTTGTTTGTCATTTTCTTTAACTTCGATATTATGATCACCAGGGACATCCACATAGAGGAGGGGCACATATTCTTGTTTCTTTTTCCAAGACGCTGATTTAGAGGACACAAGGACGCGATCTGTTTGGATGTTGAAGTCCTACAAGATCTCGCTGATGGCGGTACAGTTTCTCGTGGATTTCAAGTCTATACTTTCCATATAGACAACATACAGAGATTTATTTACCCATTTTTTGCTCAGATGCTCACCAAATATCTAACTCACAATCAGTAGCAAATGGCTGTCCCTTGCTCCAGGTCAGGCATCTTTCTATAAATAACTATCAGTATTTATTAAATTCTTCTACATATCCAAACTTCAATTTTGTATTGATTTATTTGCAATGTCGCAAAAAAAAATTTCCAGAATACTTTCATTTATGTGTAATTGTACATGCTGCATTCGAATCTGGCTTAATAAATTTGATAAAATCTACCGTTTTGATGTTATCGGCAGTAAAAGTCAGGATTCATTCGCGTCGCGAGCAGCTATTACTGTTTGCATACATTCGCTGCAGAATAGCTATCAGTGTAGATATCATTGCGCAAACTGAGCGTGCCTACGTAAATAGTCGTGATTGATATAGCATTTAAATGTTTAATATTGTAGCTTACAGTGAAGCAAGAAGCAGAAAGAGTATTGCACAGGCAAGAAGTGTGAGAGAAGTAACTATCAAAATAGAACTTACGGTTGTTTCTAACTATTTTAATGAGAACTGCCAATCTAATAATACTTCTAAATTCATGCGATCGGGGAGCTAAGAATGAGAGCTTATTAGAACAACTATCAGGGAAAAAATTATAAAAAAAGACAGATACTGAGATGCCAGGTCATGATCGATAACATTGCAGACCCTTCATTGAATTCTGTCAAGAATCTTTTGCTAATCCGTTGAATTTTGTTAAGAATATACAGCAGGACCACCGGACCAGAGATAGAAGTGATATTCAGTGCACGGATGAATGGTAGATTTATAAATGTGCAAGATGGATTCTGACGAGAAAAATTGTCTGACGCAACATAGTTAATCAACTTTACAAGCATTTATCTGAATATTGGTTAATTTGCCGTGTGACACTCACGCTCAGTTTGCATTAAAAATTTCCACATTACTAATATTTATGTGTGATTGGACATGTTCCATTCGAATCTGGCTTGATAAATGTGATAAAATCTAACGTTTTGTAGTTATCGACAGTGAACGTTCGGATTCATCTAAAAGTTCGACGTTGCTGAACTTTGCTGATCGTACTACAACCGGTTTTCAACGTGATATGGCCGTAAACCTCGCGATCACCAGAAACCGTTTTGAAGAAGTTCCGGTTTCGTTGGTTGCACTAATTCTTTTGGCCTTGTGTCAGAATAGGTTAAAATTAATAGCTGTGTAGTGTTATTGAAAGTATATCTACTGTAGACCCATTGTTCGCAAGCTAACTGTAGGTAAACCTGCATTTCGTGAAGTGTGTGACTTTGTCTTCGGTTAATGAATATCTCATCACGCATAATGCCTCCAGCCATTTTGGTTCATCAAAGTTTTTGGTGTTCTGCATCTACATGCTTTTTTTTCCAGTTTCACATGTTACCCCAAATATTAGGCATGAGTTAATTGTTAGCGAAGCTACTCTGAATATTGCTACAATCTTCACTGGGTACCATAATTATGGGTACCATATTCTGGGTACCATATTTTTTGTACCACATTTTGGGTACCATAATTGGACTTTGAATAACAGGAATTATAAACAATTTTTCCTTTGACGAAAATTGAATTACCTATCCATTTCTGATAGTCTTAATATAAACATCGTTGGCTACTTTCATTGAGCACTTTATTCTCAATCTTTCGTTCTTTCTTCTTTTAGTTTGTATTACATAATGGAATCGGCTGAAGTCATGTCTTATTCAAGATTTCAACCTTAGCATAGACGCCTCAGTATCGGGGGAATGATTAACGAGGGTCGTCTTTTTTGACCATTACTATTTGGTTGTGAGTTCGATGTTCAGAGTGCTTCATACAAAATTCAATATTAAATAACTCAATAAGATACACAAAATAAAAACAAATTCTTAAAATCAAATAACCGAATATTCCTCCTGTTAGAATTTTTGGGTACTATGTACTAGTGAGCCAACCAAAATGAGCTGATTCATTTTATAGTTCACCAATAGAAGGGTTAACCAATCAGAAAGCTCAAAATATTCAATCCGACGTGTATAAAGGCAGCCATTTTGTTTTTTCTCCCAAAATATCTTCACTGACAACCTCTGATATCGAAGACTTAAAGAATTACTTAACAGCTGCTACTTTCTCCGAATCTTCACTGCCAACCTCTGATATTGAACACATTACGGACTTCACTGAATTCTATATTCAGAGAATACGACAAACATGGTTAACACCGCCAACATTCTTGTTGGCTCCAACTTTATTTTAGTCTTCTTCTTCCTTGTCTTCGTTACTTTTACTCAAACTTTTGATGCTTCTAAGTTAGCTGAGTGCTGACCCTGCAAAGCCATTCAAAGTGTCCTCAACCATCGTCTTCTGCTTTGTCGTATAAAATGGATCTGCACAGAGGTTTTGCTTTTCTTTGCATCCTACACCGGCCATTTCACTTTCTCGGGATTTATCGGCGTTTCTCCTTCCATGTCACACTATTTATTCGTATCGTACTGTAACATCTATTAGAGCCCCGTCGTCTATGTGTGTTTATATAGGGCAGACAAGGCGAACGTGTAGATAAACTTGTACGTTGGGTCACTTTAATGGCCACAACTTATCATCACTTGACCAATGATCTATGGCTATCTGCAGATCCTTATCCGAGATGTTCAGCCGTCCAAACGTTTTGCCGTCAGAGTCACATATCCTTTTCCTTTTCAACTTTATTCTTTCTATTACTTTTTTCTTAAAACTGGTAAAATCCAAAATATTTGCTTGAAGCGAAAACTGCTAATTATCGTTTGAACCACCAAACCGCTCGATTGACTTATTTACGTTGTATTGGGTTTTTTGAGTTTTAAGAAGTCAAGAATATAGTATTTTTTCACAAATGTTCACCCAAAACAAGGCTCAAGCGTCACTCAATGTAGAGGGTTAATATGCAGTATTGTATGAGTGTAAGAAAGGACAAGAAGTGAAGTTCTTAGGGCTATGCAGGAAATATAACGGCTAACTCTAGACTTGATGAGGTCAAGATTTAATTAGTGAATAACATTTCACTAATTAGATGATAGAAATTGAGTGTGGAAGTAGACTTTAGAAGGAACTGGAAACCCACTCCTAATCAAGAAACAATGGATAAACGTCTACTCTAGTTCAAAAGACAGGGGAGGAGTGTGAACCGGGCGATAACCAAACCTATCTATTCCATTGAGGAAAAATGTAAATAAATAGTAAATAACATTTCAGAGTTTAGGCGGAGACGTTAGAAATATAGAGTTGAAGTAGACTTTAGAAGGAACCGGAAACCCAATCCTGAACAAGAAACATATGATAAACCTCTACTCCTGTTCAAAAGACCAGGGAGGGGTATGAATTCAACTATAAATATATGACGGATGGGTAGGAAGATTGTGCTGCGCCTAATTTCAGATTGAGATATCTGTCTCATTCAAAAGTATTCTAAGCTGCCAAACAATACCCAGTTTATTAATTGTATAGAAAAACAAATGATTGATGTTTAAGATCATAAATAATCCTCAGATTATATTGTATTCAGAGGTCACTTATTTGTTAATAACATCTAAATCGAAATCGTAATATAAATCAGCAGTTTCTGTTAATCATTTCGACCACTGGTATTAAACTCGTAAACCAAAAATTATTTAATTTAGAGTGTTTCGATCAGATCAAGTCATTCTGTAGCGCAGCGTTCGTCCATTTTCGAATAGACATCTGTATCGTCAACATTTACTGCAAAGTTACTCTTTAATTTAAAAAAAAAATATCTTTTGATTGCAGAAAACAAAAGCTTTCAAATATTGGTTACAGTTTTGGAAGCAATTTAAATCAGAAAACATAAAATTGACCAAGGAAAATAAATAAGGAAAATAATAGCGTCAGCCC
>CAHIKZ030000012.1:815000-885000 GCA_903632075.3 Acanthosepion pharaonis | reverse complement strand
ACAACACCATGTTTTCCAAATGTATATGGAAACTAAAAATGAAACCAAAAACGCCGTTAGTAGAAAGGAATATAATTAAAAATATAATGAGAAACAAAAGAAAAAAAATTGCAATTTATGCATGGAGGAGATACTAAAAATTGTAGAATTTATGAACGTGAATAATCTAATAAATAAAATGAATTATTCCGGACTGTCGACACGCTGACGGATTCTTGTTAAAAAAAAAAAGAAAACGTTAAAAGGACAATAAATCTTAGGAACACAGTTAAAACACAGCCACCCAATTTGGAAAATCGCTAAGTGTGAAACAGCGCTGAAAATGGATAAATAAATCAAAATAAATCTACACACACACACACACATACATACATACATATATATATATATATATATATATATATATATATATATATATATATATATATATAGAGAGTAAAAAAGTAGCACCCAGATTCTGGACCATATTGTTAACATTTGTTTTGCAAATGATTAATTTTCTTAATTGTTTTCGTTTTTACTTTTTTTCAGTGGCGCGATGAAACCATTCTCGAAAAGTAGATCAAACGCCGCGGTTCGATTGCGTTAGCCGGCACGATCACCAAATATCATACCTACGTATCTCTTTTATTGGGTGTATTATAAAAGGCCTATTTTATCGTGAAAAAGCCTCATACCATTCACGAGTTAAATGCACAAATCACTGCAAATTTTAAGAAAATTGATATCGAATTCGACATGTATGTGGGCCAGTCTGCACCTGCTCGATTGCAATTGTGCATTGATCTTTGAACGTCGCACGTAAAACAGTGAAATCATTGGCCGGTAATCTAGTATTATGTATGCACAAATCGAATTTTGATGCATAAAAATTTTAGTGCGCTAATCGAAAACGCATTAATCGAGAGATACCTGTATTATCAACCTTAATATATTCATGCACAGACACAGACACACACACACACACATATATATATATATATATATATATATATATATATATATATATGTATGTATGTATGTATGTATGTATATAACGTATATTTACGCAGCAAATATTCACCCAAACAACTTTAATTGCAAAAGAATGAAGATGATCTGCCTTTTTAATTCTTTATAATGTTTTTCCAATTTTCGAATAAGGTGTTGCGTATTGTGTCAGAAGTTGTGGCTAAACTGTCCGAAGTTCATATTTTGTTATTTTTCGTCACGCACATTTGGATCATCGCAGTCATTTTCAAGAAACGCTGTGGTGTCCGTGTGGTGGCTAGAATTCCTTTGTCTACATCTTGTTATTGTAGATTACTATGTATACCCGCGTGCGCGTGGAAGTAGTAATGGTACAGAGTTAATATTTGAAGAAAGGAATAAGTATTAGACCTTTTTTCTCAAATAATTATATTCACTATTTTTCTTCAAATATTGAACTTCAGTTATGCGAAGACGGTACCCATTGATACATTTTAGATTTCAATACAAAAGGAATATTCCACATTAGCTAAAAAGGCTTTATCAGTTTTATTGCAATTTTCCACTTCTTATTTATGTGAATTAGGTTCCTCAACCCTAAATAACATCAAATATAAGAAGCGAGAAAGACTACGCTCAACTAAAGATAAAAATGAGAGTCTGTTTATCGCATATTCGACCAAACATTGAAGAAATCGCGAAAAAACATCAGTCCATGTTCCACACTAAATAAGCTGCACAAATAGTTGACTAGAAACACTGAAATAAAGTAAGTTCATATTTGTGTATGTATTTCTTTTTAAATGTATGGTTTCATTTCATAAAATTTATTTTAAACGAGCGTTGCCCGTGCTTGATTCAAAAATCGTACGACTCATACAGCAATCGCTATCACTTGACTTAAAATATTTTTGCCCTTCCTTGCCTTTAAAGGAGTGCCCTTTGCCGTGCTGATGTTGCTACATGCCTTACTTCTTGCCTATATCACACTGCGAATTTTTTCTAAGCTCTATACTAAACATTAAATCTGTTAGAAAAAAGAACTAAACAAAATCAACACAAAACGATCAGCTTTAAAAAACGACTCGTAACTGGAAAAATCGAATGAAAAATGAATGTTAACAACAAATACAATTTCACACTCAACCCAGTTCTGCGGAATCAGAATCTACGTTGAGTTTAAGCAAGCGAATGAGCCAATTGGAGTAAAGTGCCATGCAGATTTAAATTTTTCCCACTTGTGACGAATGCAGCTATCGATTTTTTTGCATGTTAGCATGCTAGTTAACATTCGTGTCAGTCAGCTGTTGGCTCTCACGCTGGCCAATAGAATCTTCCTGCCTATTCGTGGCAGCCAGCTATAGGCTCTCACTCTGGCCAGTAGAAAATGGCCGCAAACTACATGAAAACTGCCGTAGAAGCATGAAAAAATTGATTATTTCCACTATCGATGGGAGTTGGGAAATGCAATGTCGGTCTTGGCGTTCCCGCTAACTTGGAGCATGTGCATGTAAATTTTGGTGCAAATCCGTCGAAAATTGCGACCGTGCATTCGTTACACACACACACACACACACACACACACACACACACACACACACACACACACATCCTGCCTTTTATAGATAGAGAGATATGTATACATTTTAACAACTTCGCTAAGTGTGCCGTGATATTTTCATATGCTCCTAGGTGTGCCTTGGGTTTAAAAATACTGAGAACATTGGTTTAACCTCTATCCACATCAGTAATGGCAGCGCTAATGCACTTTCTAAACCATTATCTTAACTTGGATGTCAATGTGAATATAATCAACCAACCAACAAATGCAAGCGATAAGTGAATACAAAAAAATAGGAAGAGGAATACGACAAGGAGATGTTTTCTCACTGAGTTTATTTAAGCTGATCAACGAGACAGATTCGAGAAGACAAGACCTACCATGATCTCTTATCAGTAGACATAACCTCAGCAACATACGCTACGCAGATGACACGACGCTGATGGCAGATTGGACTGTAAAACAATTGTATTTTTGTCAAATATACGCTCATTCCAATAATAAAAATAATAACCCTCTATATGAAACGCTATGTGTTTCCCCCACCTACACCCATTCACACACCCATCCACACACGTACACATATATATATATATATATATATATATATATATATATATATATATATATATATTTTGTGTGTAGTACTTTGTATGCTGCTCTTATACAAATGTTATTTTAAACGTGGGAAATAAAACAATATCATTTACTTTTGTTTTATTTACTTTCGCTAGTAGATTATTTTTAGTTCGTAGTTAAAGCGATAGTAATTTCGCAATTGTATTCCACATATAAAATACGAAAAATTTAATATGCAGTCATTTTTACGGCCCGTGGAAACTTGTAAAATGGATCGTTTCAAGCTGCTTTTGTTATAAGAAAACTGCCTAACCCATTAGATAGTAAAGGTTTTTTCCAATAACTTGGACAGATTTTAAATGTGAATTAAGTTTAAGCGTCTAATGATTTTTTTTCTTTTTCTTTCAGATTTGGTAGATATTTGAGTGATATTATTTTTCACGCATAATTGCCATGACTTAAATAATATGATCCAATAGAGAAGTAAATAAATTTTCACCAATAACACTGATTTATTTACTGCTGACTTTGATTCGTCTTAATGAAACACCCTTATATATAATCCGTCTTAATGAAACACCATTTATTATTATTATTATTATTATTATTATTATTATTATTATGTCGCAATTATCATGAAAGTATCTATCAATCTGTCAATATGTCGAATATTTCTCTATAATTTACTTTGCGTTTCGGATACGAAAATAAAGTCAGCGCCTATGGACTTTCGAGCAGACATGGGCTCTCGAGAAGATCTAGCCGAGATGGGCATCCCATAAAAGAGTAGTTGAACCTTGCTAGCCTGTGAAGCTTTCTGTGGCCGACAGATCCGACGGTGGTCTTCTCTGCAAAAGGCCAGTCAGGTTCGAAGATTGTAGGGTAGAATATATTTTCTTTATTCAGTTTGTCGAATACACAGGCCGAGTTTGAAAAAACAGGGTGTCTACTCAAACACGTGTATCCACTCAAATATAAAACTTAAGAAATGATATCGGATTAAAAATAAAGCTCCGTATCTATCTATCTATCTATCTATCTATCTATCTATCTATCTATCTATCTATCTATCTATCTATCTCTGTCTGTTCATATCTATCTATCTATCTATCTATCTCAGTTTCTTCATATCTATCTATCTATCTATCTATCTATCTATCTATCTATCTATCTATCTCGGTTTCTTCATGTCTATCTATCTATCTATCTATTTATCTATAATGGAAGCAATAATAATAAAAATAAAAGCCAACTATGCACACGGTTACAGCGTGTTGACTGTATTTGAAGGAATAAAAAATATAAACATATTTCCATCGCTATTAATATCATATATAAAAATCTATATTCAGTTAAAAAAAAATTAATATTGTTTATATATTTTTCACGTATATGAACAAGTGTCCTTTTTTTGAAAACTTAATGAGTGAAAAAATTTAAGAAAAGTGCTGTTGCTTTCGGTCAAAATATTTGCCACTTTCGAAGATTTTTGTTATGCTATTATAATTAGACATTTTAATAGCACTCGGTGTAGAAACTTACGCTCCTGATTTACAATTTACAACTGCGTCTCCAAACTTGCTCCAATTCTAACCCCCAACTATTAAAACTAATATTCACAAAAGAAAGTTACTACATGAAGGGACAACCAGAATTCACTTTTATGCTCGCACATATATTAAAACAACGAGATTTATTATGGGATCAACTATTTATATCTCATGTTGAAAAGAAAATTTGAAAAATTCCACGAAAAACTGAAAAATTATGTCAGACATTTAGATAGGACCGGTGTGTACTACTCACGAAGACCTCCACCCCACCTCGAACGTTGGACATGGGCAAAGCTGATTGGGGTCACCTAGGAGTGCTTTGTTACCCACGCTATCTTATCAAGATTGTTTTTTTATACATAGATTTATATAAGTCAAAAATCAAACTAAGCACAACTATCAGCGAATAGAAATTTTCGAGAATTTTGACGTCATTCTGGGATTTTTTTTTCTTTTCGTCCAAAATCTGTGATTTTTTTCTTTTTTTTTTTTGGCTCATGCAAATTTTCGAAAAAAAACACTACATAAAACTCACTATTTTTTATCGATATGTTGATTGTTTTAATATTATTCAACTCTTTAACACAAAAATTCCAAATTGATGTTAAGTCTTACAATTGAAACATTGTTTATTCATTTAAGATGGAATGATCTATTATGACATGTCACTAATTTGAATTTAGATATATTGTATTTATTTTCAATTTTTCTAGTTGAATTGTTCACCTGTATTGCATATGATCCATTATTTGTCCAGAATTAGACTGCAATAATATTTGTATTTTATATAAATACTACCTTATGAACCGACCCTGCATATCGATATTTTCATTTCAGCGAACAACGAAAATTGTACTTAAGAGTACATTTAAAAAAAGAAACTCTGTTTTAAACTTTACTTAGGAATTTAGCAAGAACAAAAAAATTCTATCCCTAAACGTTCTTGTAGAACCCGATAACAATACATTCACCACTTCACTACACAAAAAAATAACACTCGTAAAAACTCCTGTTTTCTCAATTATACACGTGAATGTCCACTTAGATATAAATTAGCGGTAATAAAAAAGCAAACTTTCCAACGAGAGTGCACGCAATCTCTTCGCTTTGCAAGCTATTCTTTAAAGATCTTAGTAACATAAAACAAACAGAAGTTTTCTAAACTATTTTTATTTATTTTTCCAAATAAGATTTCTTCTTTCAAAACTAAGTAGTAATAACATAGTTCAACTAGAAAAGACAAACATTTATAGATTTTTTTCATAACACAAAAATTACAAACAGGATGAATTCGCTTTAAGGAACATTGTAAGACTACCGTTGAAAAATCTAAAAATATCAAATTAATTATCGATTATAAAAAATTGAAAACATTTAACTTCAGAAACATCTCGCTGGTGAAATCAAAACTATATCAGACTAAAACCATTTATGAATTTAGATACCCCACTGCGTTCCTGATGAAAAAAAAAACATAAATAATTATGTTGGACACATGACAATCCGCCTGCCAAGATGGGCTGAATCTACATCTCTCTGATTAGGGCTCTATACGAACACATTTAAACCAGCATGGAATTGTATTACGGTCGATAAGCAACATACTCGTCAAAAACACGAACCATAGAAATGATGAAAGCTCTTATTATATTTAAAAAAAACAAAAACAAAAACAAACCATTAATAACATCAGCTATGATCACGGCCACAATGTACTGGCCGTTTTCGGAAATTAAGAATGTATCTACTTTCAGCAGCTTTTATACTATCTACAATAGACGCCATTCGTTATAGTAGGAGATCAAAAATAATTATTGAAAATTTGTAATTGGTTAACTGAAAGCGCTCAAAATAACTTTTGTACAATTTTTACATTCATTAAGTCCAGTAAATAAATTACTTTACGCAGACAAGAAAAGTATAATAATAAAAAACTAAACAAAATTACGTTGTCAGTCTTGTTTAACAAAACATGTATTAAAGAGGTGTTAATGACGAAATACAAAACTACATGCATGCGTGTGTATGTATGTATTGCTTCTCGCTGCATATGTTTATATACATGTATATGCGCATTTCAATATATATATATATACTTAATTATTCTAATTTATTTATTATATATACATTGTATATATATATGTGTGTGAGTGTGTGTGTTTGACAGCAATCCCTCTCTTATACAAGTTTCATAAAAGACGACTAACAAGGTACAGCGATTAATCTTTTTAGTCAATTGTTCTTGCATTTGTATAAGTGTTTTCTTTTCTGAAAATAGAGTGTGCAAAAAGTGTCCAAATGTTCTATGCGTTTGAACGCTTTCGGCTATTCTGTTAGCCATCATCAAGGATGTGTTTGTTTTGTTTTGGTTTTGTTTTTTTTTTTTGTTTTTTTACTGAATATGTCTATGATATATATATATGATATCTATAGTGATGTAAATGTTATTTATTTTTTCTCCAAATACTGTCAGTACATTCCAGCCGTGTTCATAATTGATATTCCTGAGTGTTGGCTTCTTTCTTTTTTATTATTAATGCTTCCATTATAGATAGATAGATAGATAGATAGATAGATAGATAGATAGATAGATAGATACTGTGTCGGAATAAAAGGTTCGTAAAGTTTTTAGTGAATTTCAAACACGGTATCTAGATGTTTGTACATGAATTCATTCAACTACATGTGCCATTCTATTCCATAACACTTCGCCATCTTTGAGCCATCTTCATGATTCCCTCCTTCCAGAACTTGGCTTCTTTCAGGGGGAATCTAATTTTTTTTTATAGGATTCCAGAGAACTGATTTTTTTTTCCAATTAAAAGAATTTTGTAGGGATCGATATAAGGGAGGGTCTTGTGTAAAAAGATATCCCAGCTAAGCTGAACCAATTTTTACCAGGTCCGCAAAGAGACGTGAGGTCTGGCAGCATCATGTTGGAAGACGTCATTCCGGAACCAGTACATGTCTGAATTCAATGCCTGATCTTGCGGAAGGTGCTCCTAATACACGCAGTGATCTCCCAATCCCAACATATACACAGCTTTTGAAGTGGTTAAATGTGGCTCATTTCGTTTTCCACAGGATTGGTGCAGTGTCTGATTTTGAGCAAGAAGTTCGTAATGCCCTTCCAATTCCACTAGATTCAAAGCATTACCTTCTTCGGGTTGTAGACCGGCTTTTACCATGTTTAACGGTGGTTTATTTCATTTTTTTCGAAGATCATTTTCCCTTCACATTGTTGTAGACAATCCATTTTTTTGTTGCATTTAATCAGAGAATTACAAATGGAAATGCGATCCATAAAACTATTTTCCGATAAATTGTGAAATAACCAAACATTGTAGCGATTAACGTGTTTTCAAATGTTTTACAAGACTCATATGGCATATATCGGTATCTCTCCGATATCTCGAGCTATGCGAATTGGATTATTTTTAATCAACGTTTCGATTTCATCATCATTAACGACTGCACGCTGTTTGGAACTTTCTCGGTATTCCAGAACAAAATTTCCATTTTGAAACCTAGCGAATTACTCGTAGCTATGGCACCATCTACATAAATGACACATATTATTTTTTGCTGTTTGTGTAACGTTTGTTTCCGGAAATAAAAAAACACCATGTAATCAAAATGCACCTCATTTCCTCTCTTTTCATTTTTAACGTACAAACTTTTAATATTCACAACCCACACCCGAATCGTATAGAAATGGATCTTTAAGGTTTTTTCCTTGATTTATTATTATTATTATTATTATTATTAATATTATTATTATGCTCGGTAATTCAAATTTATATTGAGCTTTCTTTAGATTAATATCCTCCTTGGAATTATCCCTACCAGTCACAAATTGGTATTTTATATATTTCGGTTACAATTTATTTCGTGAATATTTTTATATTCGTCTCTTCAGACTAAAAATTCTTCATAAAGAACTTTATTAAGAACTTTCAATCTGAAGAGATGAACATAAAAATATTCACGAAATAAATTATAACTGAAGTGGATCTTTAAGTTTTTTTCTTGATTTATCATATATATATATATATATATATATATATATAAACAAATATATGGATATAGATCCGACAGTTAAGATATATTAACATTAAAACAGCATAATTGTATATAAGGATTTTTGTTTGTTTTTTTCCGTATATATTTTTCTTCATATATATATATATATATATATATATATATATATATATATATAGACTTGAAGAGGTCAAGATTTAATTAATGAATAACATTTCAGTGTTCAGTCGGGGACGCTAGAAGTATAGTGTGGAAGTAGATTTTAGAAGGAACTGGAAACCCTATCCTAAAGAAGGAACAAGGGATAAAACTCTTTTCCTGTTCTAATGAATGGAGAGGAGTGTGAACAGGGCGATAGGTGAACGTGTCTATTCATATTGAGGAATAATAAATAAATAGTAAATAACATTTCAGAATTCAGGCGGAGTCTTTCGAAATATAAAATTAAAATAGAACCGGAAACCAAGTTCTAAACAGGAAACAAGGATAAACCCACACGCCACTTCAATCTTATATTTTGCACACAAAAAAAAGCCCTTGTTCGAACTGTTTTCATGAGAAGATTTCCCATTTTTGTTAGGTGTGTGCAAAGGTTTCATGCGGAAAAACTTTTCAAATTTGTCGTTTTTTACTTTCTGAAAAGAACTCTGGACACTTTTGCACCCCCCCCTAATAACTATTGAATTTCATCAGGTGTTTTCTTTTCAATTGAATTCATTTAGTTACGATTCAACAGTAAATATGCCGTAACTTTGTCAATAACTTTCCCATCATTCAAAACAGACTTTTTATTAGCATCTTCAGCAAAACTAAGGGGCCTCATTAACTCAGCAACTAAGTGTGAAGCTTATAACTATTGATTCTCAAGAGAACGCCATATGTAATATTTGGAATAAGTATTTTCCGTTAGAACCTTCTGTGAAGAGTAATAACAAACAATCCCAAAATAAATTCTAATTGATTTACCTACTAAGTTTTTTTTTCCATCCTGCAATGTGTGGATTGTTTTTCCATCCTTACAGTGTTTGAATAGTTTCTTTTTAAACTTTTATAAAAACATATTATCTCTACTATGACACAGTGCTAAGTTATTCATGGATTCACGGATGGTTCATCTATCCTCAAAATACAAAACAGAATTCAGCTTTCGGCAAACATGGACAGACGTGCCCGCAATAAGACGTAGTTTCAAAAGGACGGCTTTTCCCATGACACCGGTTTTTTTTAACTACTTTCATTCTTTGGCAATGTTTAATGTTTTAAAAAGGGAGGATTGGAAATTGAATAAACCTTAGACATATGATGAAAGTGAATTTATGCATTTTCTTTGTTTTTGAGAATTGACAACAAAAATAATAAACGCTATTTATTAGATTGTTTATTTACAATATTTGTTTATTAGATTATTTATTGGAATGGTTGGTAAACATCGGCTAATTGATTCAATTGACTCCTTTTGACACTACTTGTTATTTGCGGACACGTTTGTCCATGTTTATCCGGCTTTCCATCAAGTTATACGATTTTTGTTGTATGTTAATGACTATCGATGTAACAAGGGTTTTTATTCTAAAATACAATGTCAGTCAATGCTACGAAACGAGTTTAAATATAGTCAAGAGCCAAACTCTCAACCAAGGCTCGAATATACTTACAGGAACCAGTACCTATCTAGAGACATCTTCAGCTTCTTCTATAAGCAACTTTGCTATCTTTAAAATTATTAATTGAATAAAATACCAATTAACCTGTCGTAAAATGTTTGAAAATCGATAACCAGTGCATGAAAAATTCTTTCCCTTGTCCAACGCCTTGATTACAATAATAACTGAAGTGACAGTTATTAATTTTTAATAAAGGCAAAATAGTGAAGACAAAATAGCGTTTATCGTTTTATCGTTTCGGTTAATATTCCGACAATCAAGTAAAAATCAAATTTTCAGTCGAAATATGGAAATGTATTTTCGGCATTTTCGAATAGGATTCTGACAAAATTTTCGAATAAGATTCTGGCAAAATTTTCGAATATGATTCTGGCAAAATTTTCGAATAGGATTCTGGCAAAATTTTCGAATAGGATTCTGATAAAATTTTCGAATAGGATTCTGGCAAAATTTTCGAATAAGATTCTGGCAAAATTCTGCAACCATGTAGCGAAAACACACTTAAAAAATCCTTCGAATTGATTGGAGATACAAATTTGCATATTTTAAAGGATGCCGTCTAAAGTTTGTTATGTCAGTAACGATGGATAAATTTACCGATCATGGACGTTTAGAATAAATCTACACAAATACGTGTGCACACAATATTTATATTTTGTACAAGATGGCAGACGATCGGACGATCTATATTCCTTGGTCCCAACAATCTAGACCTTTACAGCTAGGACTCACCATGCCCCATCTTCTCATTTTTTCATATTCCATTGATAAGGAGGAAGTTCCACTCAGAATGCTTCTTCGCCAGAACCGTTGTAATGTGGAATGAACCTCCAAGAAGATGCTTCCCGGGTTACTATAATTTTAATCTCTTCAAGTCGAGGGACAACTGATATCTATCCTACATATCCTCATAATATGTAACCCTTGCACCCTCTCTATACACCCTTACAACACCCTCATTTAGCAACCCTCTAACTTGAGTGTCTATTGGACCTTGTGAACAGTAGATAGATAGATAGATAGATAGATAGATAGATAGATAGATAGATAGATAGATAAATAGATAGATAGATTTTTTAGCAAGCAAAAACTAGAAAGACAAATTTGAATAAATCGATAGATAGGAGAAATTGACCTCTAGTCATCCACTTGTGGGAAGACACTATGATATAAAACTTTCAACTTCGATTGAATCCAATGACCAGTTCTTGTGGGGTAAATTTTATCATTGTTCAGAGAAAGAGAGTTTGTAAGGCTTTTCCGCGTTTTAAAACGCTTCATGCACAGTCATTACTTTTGAAAACTATCATCGCTCGATAATACATACATATAGGGCTGGTGCAAAGATCTCGTACCCACACCGAAACTATGATACTCCCTATCTATGATACTCCCAATATATGATACTCCCTATCTATGATACTCCCAATCTATGATACTCCCAATCTATGATACTCCCAATTTATGATACTCCCTATCTATGATACTCCCTATCTATGATACGAGGACCCAACTACTAAATCTCAACTTTTATACAGTAGTGTTCATATTAAATACAAATTATTATAAATACTAATTATGTACAATAATGGATTATGTACAATATAGGAGAATAATTCAACTAGAAAAATGGAAAATAAATACAATGTATCTAAATACAAATTAGAGACCTGTCATAATAAATCATTCCGTCTTAAATAAATCAACAAAATTTCAGGGCAATTTTTAACACCAACTTCAGAGTTTTTTTTGTTTTCTTTTTGTTAAAAAGCTGAAGAATTTTAACACATCCAACATTATGGATAAAGAATAGTGAATTTTATATCGTGTTTTTCCGAGATTCAGCACGCGCAATGTAAATTCACGGATTTGGACAAACAAAATGAAAGACCCCGGAATTACATGAAAATCCGTGAACATTCATCCTTTAGTAGTCAGTTGTGCTTAGTTTAATTAGTATATAAACATAAGTAGAAAAACGCAAATTTTGATAAGATAGCGAGAGTCACAACGCACTACCCGAGTCTTCAATTAAACTTGTCTCGCACTCAGTAGGGGAGGGAGGTTCGGGGTAGTACGCATTGGCCCTTCATACATACATACATACATACATACATACATACATACATGTAACCAGTGGCTGGGAAAACTGTGGAATGGTTCGATATGAAACGATGGCGAAACTTGAATATAAGAAGTCAGGTTACATGTATGTATGTATATTTAAAGAACAAAGTCTATTTATTATCTTCTTAATTCTATTTGAGAACACTTGGCATACATCTGACAAATTGCAAGCTTAATATAAAGTATTTATTCTTACATGAATAATATCTTAGTTCCTTTCTTTCCTAATCTCTTTTCCTTTTGTCATAATTATTCAGCTTTCTTTCTCTGTCCGTCTTTGTTTTCGTAAATCTCTTCGCTATCTGCGCGTCCAAAAGGAAAATGAATCTAATACAGTCAAATAATTACATCTTTTTTTTTTAGTCCCACCCACCGAAGTCAATAAAAGATACGATCAACAGCGAGTTATTCAATTTGGTTAATCTAAAAAAATGATCGCTCCTCTTAGCTTGCAGCTAGTCAGAACATACTGCTTCATTTACAAGGAATACGAACTATTTGCTATTTATTTACAGTATTTACATTGTTCAGACTGATGTCATCATCTTTATTGCCATATTCACCTTTAAAATCTGTTTCTATTTCTGACATGAGGTATTGTAATTATTTACACTATTTACATTGTTCGGACTGTTGTCCTCATCTTTATTGCCATATTCACCTTCAAAATCTGTCTTTATTTCTGAGATGAGGTATTATAATTATTTACATTATTCGGACTGATGTCCTCATCTTTATTGCCATGTTCACCTTCAAAATCTGTCTATCTCTGAGATGTGGTATTGTAATTATTTTCATAATTTACATTGTTCGGACTGTTGTCCTCATCTTTATTACCATATTCACGACATTTCGAACGTTGTGCGCTTCAGCCTTTTCAGGTGATTGGGATTTTGAATTGTACCATTTATTTCGTCTACATTTATTTCGAAATATAGAGAGATATTAACATTTTATCATTTCAACTTTCTTTTTAGTGGATACCCATATTTGAGTAGATGCCAAGTTTATTTATTAAACAGTATATTTATTTATTTTCGTCTACCATCATGAATATTCGA
Source organism: Acanthosepion pharaonis (assembly GCA_903632075.3). Taxonomy (NCBI): domain Eukaryota; kingdom Metazoa; phylum Mollusca; class Cephalopoda; order Sepiida; family Sepiidae; genus Acanthosepion; species Acanthosepion pharaonis. The sequence continues at coordinate 871,445 of CAHIKZ030000012.1, read as the reverse complement.
GATTTTTTTTAAAGAAAAATATGCGCTTTCCGGCAAGATTCGAACCTGCCTCTCCCTTGGCAGACGCACTCCGTATCTGAGACGGCCTGAAAGTACGTCGGATGTAACGACGGTTTTTCCTGTCAAAGGGGACGCAGGTTCGAAATTATTAACAAAGATTTATTATGCAAAGAAGTGTATTGATGTATTTTAACACTAATGAAAGTTGTACAGTTGTACAGATAATTTATGGACATTCTACATATATATATATATATATATATATATATATATATATATATATATATATATATATATATGAATTTGCTGCAGCTGGGGGTAGATAGATTACAAGAGAAGAGAGCAGATCAAATCAATTCGATGTCGATAATGTAAAAACCATGAAAGAAAATTGATAGCAAATCCTGCAAATTATCATTTTTTTTTAACGCCATATTCGTTCCGTACGCCAGCAATCATGACTTTCTACAGATTTTTCTTAACTATGAATGGGCATTGCATTCTTGGGAAAGATATTTGGGTGGTTTCCCGTTGCCTTCTCTACAGTTTGGAGTTTTCCTGTCATCCAAGGTTATGAAGATCATGTTGAATCTACTTTTTAACCTATAGCTGGGAACAGAAGTGACAGATTCGTTCCTTTCTCAAGAGTATTCCCAAGATTCTGTCTATATTTCTGAGATGAGGTATTACGTACATTATTTACATTATTCGGACTATTGTCCTCTTCTTTGTCGCCATATTTATTACAACGTTTCGGCCGTTGTACGCTCCGGCCTTCTTCAGGTGGTTGGAATTTCGAACTGAACCCTTTATTTCGCTCACTGGGGTAGACTGTTCCATGCCATGTTTGATGGATGTCAGTTATCAGTTATTTCCTGTTAATTTTCCCTCAAGGACACATGGCACAGTGGATAAAGGCGTTGGTAAATCCAGTGACAGGACCCAAAGAGTGTGAGTTCAATACCTGGCTAAAGCAGTGGAGAACTTTCAGAGGGTTTTTTCATGTCTCTGTAAATCATTAATGTTATGGTCCAGGTTAGGACCAAGGAAGAACAACACGAACAAAAGAGTAGAAATAACGAAGGTATATTACACGAAATAATAATACAAGATGTGGAAGGTGTTAGTATGACTGTCAGTCTGGTTTGGAGTGAACTACTATCAGCTCGACTCGATTCGATATCTAGCCACCACCACCCCACGTGGGTTACATATGGCACAAGGCCGAGTTTAACGTGGGTTTCCCGAGCCCGTAGGCTCGGCCAAAAAATGCCCGTAGAAACTGTAAAAACAGAATCGGGTTGGTCAACCTCCCCGAACCGGGTTCCTCTCTGTTCAGAGGCAGAGAGTTCGACCGTCAAGCCGAGAAGCTGTAACTGAGAGGCGTAGTATACATAGTGTTAGGAAGAGTTCATTCTGTAGTTATAGGTAAGGACCCATGACAATTAATATCCAAATTTTTCTTTCAGTAATTTACACGCTTCATAATTTCGTTGGTGCCAAAGTTTCTTGGTTGGTGGAAGAGTAAATTCCTCCCTTCTATGCGTTTTAAAAATAATTTATCAAGATAGTTTTGTGAAGCCTGGAATAGATGGAAATCAGAATAAACCAAATCTTGTGAATAAAGAGGGTGTAGAATTTTATCCTAACCAAAGTCTTTTCATGTGTGATCTTTGCTGTATGATACCAGGAATTATCATCGTGGAATACCAGAACTCTCGGACTGATTATACCGGGCCTTTAAAGCAGTGTTTAAATAATTTAACTTATGAAATATATGTCTGTTTTTATCACAAAGTTAACTAGTAGCAACTTAGTCAACTACACAAGCGAAACCCTACTAAACACTTACCAAAAACTTTCTGGAAAAGAGTTCCAGTTTGAATTGTCCCTTAACCTGTTTATCTCCATTAAACCACGTGTCACTTTATATACTTGTAAAGTATCCATTTTTCTTGGCCTGTCAGTTCAGTTATGTGCCATACTTGATACACGCTTAGGCGATCATGACTGACAAGGCAATTTTTTTTTTCTCGCGGTTATTTGCCATTTCTTTCTGCGGTAAACCAATTGCTATCAAAGGCTATAGAACCCGTTCTGTCCTGCTATTTACGCATAGAGGGAGATGAAGAAGAAGATTCATACCTTTCCCAAGGGTATTAGCACGATTACTCAATCCGAGCAGCAAACTATTACTCTACCATCAGTAATCTGTACAAAAATAAGGAGATTTATTCACAAGAGTGAGAAGACATGTACAGCAACACATTTTACGGTTTGTTCCTATCAAATCATTAAAGGTGTTGTTTTTGTTTTTTTTTTCAATATTAGACACCTTTAGCTGGAAACTAGTTTTTGATCGAATTCTTCAACCAAAACCTAATTATTTATAATGACATAAAATGAAAAGAGTATATTGAATCAATTGCTAAGCCTGAAGCTAAGTGTTGTGGATTCCGGGATAAAATCCGGTCTCAAAATGAATGACAAACGCAAGAATGAAATATAGCGACTAAATGTATTGACGTAATAATACAATTGGTAATACGGTTAGTAGATCCAGAAATGCGGTTAGTAGCAATAATAATATATATATACAGTCTGGGAAATTCAGTATCGAAGTAGGACTTCCTTCTGAGTCTACGTGCTCGCAACTGTGACTCCTACAAAGCGGTTACCTCACACTCTTACTGTATCAGTGTATTTCTCTTACTGTCTAACTTTCGGGTATTCACCGGCAGCAGTACAAGTACACGGCGAGTCCACTTGTATGAAAAAGGGGTTGACCCCTTAACACTAAGTTGCTTCACTATGTTGCGCTAGACAATTTGTCTCGCCAGAATATCTTACATATTTATAAGTTTGCCATTCGACCTATCTTTGAATATTGCTGTCACATCTGGTCTGGTTCTCCTGCTATATATTTAGAGATTCTTGATAAAATCCAAAGAAGAATCTGCAATTCTATTGGTCCTGACCTGTCATCTCGGATTCAGTCACTTTCCCACTGTTGTAATCTAGCTTCCCTGTGTCTTTTCTCAAAATACTTTCATGGTAACTGTACAGATGAACTTTCCTCTATGTTATTTTATTCCCCCCTCCCCCGCCGTCTACACACCAGATAAATTGTACCTATGGGAACTAGTTAGGACTACATAGAGACTTGAGGTATTATGGTGACTGTAGTAAGAATGGTAAGTAAGAATGTGTTGTTTTGGTGTAAAAAATACTGTGGTATGTTTCGGTCAGTAACCGTGACTAGCTCAATTTAAGATAAGACTGAGTGAAGATCAGCCTTCTCTTAACCCCCTTTTGTCCTTGTGCCACACTTTTGTATTACTCAAAATAAATATTACTTTCCTTTATGGTACCTAGGTTTTATTAATTTAAAGGTGTATTAGATTGGCGGCAAGGTCTCAATATACAGTTGAAATGACTAGATGTAACCGTAAGTTCTATGCTAACAGTTTCTTCCCTCACACTTCTCGATTGTGCAACTCTCTTTTGGACTTTTTCTTTCCAATCAATTTAGTCTTTAAAAATGTAAATGCAATCTCAATCGTTATCTTCTGTCTTTTAATTCCTCTTCTTTTACTATTCTCTCTCTTTTTAATAGTATTTTTTTTTTCATATTCAGTAACACTGAGTAACCGCTTGCGTGATAGAGGCTTTATTGCCTTGATTAAAAATAAAGAGTTCAGGAAGAAACAGGTCATCATTAAATCGCACAAAACGATCTGTTACTAGGTCATCTCTTAAACGGAAGCCACCTTTTCTCAAATTTTTCAACCATTTACTGATTTCTTTAGTTTAAATAATCTATTCCCTGAAAACCACGAATTTTCCGTCTGCCTCTGCATCATTATTATCTTTTAAGTTAAAGAACATTCTATGTTTTATTTACTTTGTAGACACGTCCAGCTTTCGGGAGGAAAACTAAGTTAATTGAATCATGTTTTAGATCATTATCTTACTGAAAATCTCTCCACCGACTCATATCATTTTGGGCGGATGATAGCAAAGCCTGATTCAATATTTCTAGATAAAACCTACTATCCACAATTCTCTTAATTCGATACAAAGGAAAGATGTTATTTCCAAACATGCAATCCAACACCATGACATTTCCCATTGCGTGGTTAACCGTTGCTTCAATCATAGCCTGGGTGGTAAAGCTTTGTCTACTTTTTTTACCATTAATCCTAAAGATATTAAATTTCGATGAATAGCCCCATATCACTATAGATCATTGTTCGAATGTTCAATCTTGACACTCGTTAGCGATTTGGAAACTTACTCGCCGAATTATTCTTTAAGGAAACGTGTGGTTGTTTTGTCTTTTTTTTTTATTATTATTATTATTACTTTGTTGAGAGTGAGTGAGAGGAGGCACGGTGGAGTAATGGATAGCGTCTTCGATTAAGGAATCGAAGACTCGAATTCAAGTCGAAGTCATTACATTCACTTGCGTGCTAATACCCTTGGGAAAGGTATGAATTCTCTTCTTCTACCCTATAGCAGGACATTAATGACACTTGGTCTACCGCAGAAAGAAATGTCAACCTATTGCGGGAAAAATCTGCATAGTCAGTCATATATCGCATGGCATTTTTTTGTGGCTTTTTTGCTGGTCACACGTTACATGACCTCTGACTGTTTTTATGATGGCTGAAGTAGTTTTCAAACTAGCTAATTTTGATTCGCATTATTTCTCATTCGAATTGTAGTCTCCTTTTTTCTTTCTTTTTTTTTTTTTTTCTTTTTTTGTCTCGTCGAAAGTCGGTAAATGTATTTATCTGGTTTTTCTCGGTTGTCCAAATCTAGGCGTGTCCAAATATCAACCAATCATGATGCAGTTGTTTATGAGGTAATAAGCACTACTTTTCGAGCGTAGACTTTCAAAAGCTGTCCTGATGAACATTTACATCATCTAATATAGTTGCATGAACTTTGTTTCTAGTAATAAACTAGGATTTTTTTCATTGAAACTTCCTCAATTCTAGTAAAAAACAAATAAGTAACTTATTCCGTCTTCTAAACGAATAAAACTTAATTTCGTGTTGTGTGTTTAAACAAATTGACGATGATGTTTATAATAAAATAATACATAAAGAAAAATCCATTATTATATTCAAATTTATTTTTGCCAAAATATTGTTTATAAGAGTAAAAATGTGATTTAATTTTACATATGATAATATGGTGCAAATAACCTGAAAGAAAGTAATTTTAAACTTAGCGTATTCATGTCCTAAATTAATTAACATCAGTATATATAGATCAGGATTTACTAGATTGGTTACAAGGTTTCATCATCTTACTCTTGAAATGGCTAACCGTAAGTTCTATCCTAACAGTTTCTTCTCTCGCTTGTGGAGCGCTTTTCCGGCTCCTTGCTTTCCAGTGAACTTTGATCTTCAAAAATTCAAAAGTTTAATCGTTATCTTCTGTCTTCTTAATTCTTGTTCTTTCATTGTTCTCTTTTCTTAATAATATTTTCTTCTTATATCCTTTCACCTCTTGCATCTTAGTGGCTTTATTGCCTTGCCTGGGTTGAAATGATTACAAAAATGACAAAAAGAAAGAGAATAAAAGGGAGACAATGAATAGGGGCTCAGAAAGTTTTGGCAAGCAGAGAAAAAAAACTGTAGGAATTCCGAGACAATGTAGTAACGGAAAGTGGAAAGAAAGGACTATCTATCAATTTCAAGAAGACATAATGTAAGGTCGTTAACAAGAAAAATAAACCACAAGGCGAGCAACAAATTGGAGAGGTCAAATATAAGCTAGTACAAAAATTTAACTATCCCGGAATGTTTTAACAGACGATTGAAAATATGATCCGGATATCCGAAGTAGGATAGTGAAATATGCCTTTCGAAACTTAAACAAAATATTAAGAAACAGGAAAATTTCGTTAGTAACAAAGAAAAAAAAACACTCAAATGCTATGTAAAATCGATCCTTTTATCTGTCAGTGAATGCTGGACAATTTTCTCTCAGATGAAGAGATGAACAGATATGCAGTTCTACCGAAGGATGTTAAGAATGCCATAGACAGAGCCTGGAAAGAAAACGGAAATTAAAAGAACACGTGTTTAAAATCAGAAAGAGATTGTTGAAATTTCTCTGACACATAATGAGGAAAGAAGGCTTGGCGAATGACACTCAGTGGACATATTGAAGGCAAGAGAAACAAATGTAAACAAGGAGTAACCTACCAAACGTAAATCGATGGCGGAACAGGAAGTGGTAGGGACAGTACGAGAGCAAATATTGCTTAGAGCTACAAATGATAGGAAGTTGTGGAGAGCCATAATCACCCACGTCTTGAAGTGACACGGTATGTAAAAGTAGAAAGATATTCAAAGAATGAAAAATTTATTCAAAATGATATGGAAGTTGAAATCTTAGAGATTTTTTACAGAATGCCGGATATAATTTTAATTCAGCATGGCTGCCGTTTTTTTATTGCAGCATTTTTTAATACGATTGTTGACCCCGTGACCTCTGCTGCATAAATATAGTCATGAAATTGTTTGTATCTTATTGGTTACCCATTCACATCAATCAAAAATCGAACTTTGTATGAAGAGACTAATTATTTCTTATGCTTACATCAAATCTAAAACTCATGACAGACATGATGACAAAGCAATTCGTACATTGGTGTCGAATCATTTCTTTGGAAAGACAGAATCTATATCTATAATTCTCAAAATGTGTCTGTATGTATATGTGTGTGTGTGTGTGTGTGTGTGTGTGTGTGTGTGTGTGTGTGTGTGTGTGTGCGCGCGCATTCCCACAATTCTCATCCGATTTTGATGATTTTTTTTTGCTTGATAGATAATTCTTCAGTGCCGGTTTTGAGTCCAAATTGTTGGCGACAATGGCTCTCCACTACTTCCTGTCCATTATAACTCTCAGCAACGTTTTTCTATTTACTATCTGTTCTTGAATATAAAAGCTTTAATAAAAATAAATAGTTTAAATTATTACAATAACATTATTTATTATTATAAAGTACCCTTTTCAGTGCCACCTCCCCATTCAAATTGTTAACCCTCCATTTGTGGATGTGCTTCAGTTGCACCCAATTATTGTTACTAATATTGATTTTCAGGTGGGTTGATTTTCAACTGCTCCAATTGAACGGCAAATATTCCCAGTAATGAAAGACCCGGCCGAAGACGGGTTATACTGTTAGTTTTAAAATGCGACAAAAAAAAAATGATTTACTTCAGTGAAATTATAAAGTTAAAATTTTAGCAATGAATTGTGACAGACAATTTCTTTTAACTCAATTACTGTTTATATTTTCGTTATTATTTTCGAACTGAAGAATGCAGAATTTTTTAACAGTCCGGAATCTTCTTTATGCATTGGTTCTCATTTTCTCTCATTTTTCAACACCTGATGTAAATACTTCTTGTGTCCTGTTCCTTGAGGTCATGAGCGATCATGGCTCTCCACAATTTCTAAGATCTATACATTAAATGTTTTATATATTTCTTTTTTTATGTGCCGTTTATATTACATGATCATAGCTCTCTACAACTTTCGAAATCTGTTTTGATTTAAATGTTTTATATACTTTCTCTTTTCTTATGTGTCGGGTTCCTTCAAGGCGTGGTCGATTATGGTTCTCCCCAATTTCTAAAACCTATGCTTTGATTTAAATACTTTATATATTTTTACTTCTTTTTTGAAGGGCGTGGGCGATCATGACTCTCCACAACTTCTGAGATCTATACTGTGGTTTAAATATTGTATATACTTTTTCTTCTTTTTTTTCTCGTCTCATTTCAGGGCGTGGGCGATCATGGCTCTCCACAACTTCTGAGGTCTATACTGTGGTTTAAATATTGTATATACTTTTTCTTCTTTTTTGTCTCGTCTCATTTCAGGGCGTGGGCGATCATGGCTCTCCACAACTTCTGAGGTCTATACTGTGGTTTAAAAATTTGTATATACTTTTTCTTCTTTTTTGTCTCCTCTCATTTCAGGGCGTTGGCGATCATGGCTCTCCACAATTTCTGTGATCTATACTGTGGTTTAAATATTGTATATATTTTTTCTTCTTTTTTTGACTCGTCTCATTTCAGGGCGTGGGCGAGCATGGCTCTCCACAACTTCTGAGATCTATGTTTAGATTTAAATATTTTATATACTGCGGTATTAATTTCAGCCATTTCGGTTTTCTTCGTGGGGAGTCTTATAGAAGAGAGTATCCGACGCCAGAAGAGTCAGGTCACAGATGTTAGCCTATCTTTTTTCGGCCCTTATCATGTAATCTCTACACAAATAGACTCACGTCTTCCTTCTTTATTTCGTCCACCCCAAGCTCCCCAGGCATGACACAAAAGCACACACGTCCTTACAAAGAGAATCACGCACAAAAATAACCACACACAAACAATCGTTTTGTCTCATATACACAAAAATAAAATAAAAAATTAAAAAAGGGTATAAATGCTTCGGTAAAAACAAATTTGGAGAGGGAAAAAGCAAGAGAGAATTAAAGGAATGAAGAAAGAAAGTGAATGAATTAAGAAAGAGAGGGATAAATGTAGAGAGTGTCGATAGAGAGCTAAGGAAATGAGAGGGTGAAAAATGAAAAAAAGGAAATGAAGAGAAAGAGAAAGTAAAGAAATAAGCAGGAAAACAAAGAAAATTAAAACTAAAAAGAGAACATGGGAAAGGAAGAAAAACGTGACACAGTATAACAACGAGAGATAATGACAAAGAAAAGGAAAAAGAAGGTGGAAAAACAGCTTCCAGTTTGAAGAAGTCGAATCTGCGATACATCCCCCTCCAAATCTATATTACTCCCGCGACTACATCTCAATTTTCATAAGGTAGTATTCATATAAAATACAATTTTTATTGTAACCTAATTATGCACAATATTGTATCATCTTATTCTTCAATATAGTTGAACAATTCAGCTAGAAAAAAAGGAAATACAATATATCAAAACAACAATTAGAGACATGTCATAATAGATCATTCCACCTTAAATAAATCAAAAATGTTTTGTCGAAATTTTTAACATCAGATTGAGATTTTTCTTATTAAAAAGGTGAATAATTTAACATTATAGATAAAAATAATGAATTTTATATAATGTTTTTCGAGATTTATCATGAGCAAAACAAATTCAAGGATTCGAACAAAAACACTCCAGAATGATGTCAAAATCCGCGAAAATTTTTCATCTTTTAATATTTGTGCTTAGTTTAATTTCTAACATACATAAATGTAGGTAGAAAAAAAGCAAATGTTGATAAGATAGCGGAGCCCCCAATAAGGCTTTTTTCCCCTGTCGGGGGGGGGGGTCAGGCGTAGTACGCAACGGCCCTATAAGTATATAATAGATACTTATAGTTATAATATAGCTATTGCAGATTTTGCATACGTTCTAAAATTTAAAAAGAATGTGTTGCGACAATCTTTTACGAGGCGAAAGCTAATTCAAATTCCTTCATATTTACTCAGACTCGGGAGAAAAAAACTCAAATACATATGCCGGCACGATTATTTCATTCAAATTCCTACACACGGGCATGTTACTTGTTTTTTAGGGCAGGCTTATTATTTTTCCAAATAATTTTATACTATGCCCTTGTATTTGGTACAAACATAGGGATGGATATTGCCAAAACAACTTTGCTCGCCTTAGGGACACAACAATGGTTGACATAGTTTGGAAGTAACCGACTTAACTTCATGACTTGTTTTATCGTTTTATTTATTAGAAGAACAGATCGAATAAAAGTGTTGTGCTGAAAACAAAACAAAACAAATAAGAAATTAGTTAAATGATGTTCGACTTTTGTGAATGGTTTTCATATAGAATTAATACAAGTAAAAGGTTTGCAACTTAACTGATTGATGCTAACTTCAGCATCCCGACTCAAGAGTTTGTTGTCGGACCCTCTGAGAATTACTCCATCCACTCGTCAGAGGATATCAGCAATTGACTACTTATACTTCTTGATTTTTCTTTTTATATGCATTTTCATTGGGGCAAATTTGTTTGTTTCTTTGGGTGTTTTTTGCTCATAGTGTTTGTGCACGTATGTGCGTTGGCTTATATGCGCGCATGCGCTCGTCTGCGCGGAAGTACGTACATGTAGAATGTCGGGATTATTTGTACTTTTCGTCACCTTTTCGCTCTTTTTCCTCTTTTCTTGCAATTGTTACCATTTAACTTACGGTTTTCTAGAAATGTTGTCCTTGTTTTTTTCTTTTTGTTCTTTTCTTTTTTTTGTAGTCTTTTTCTTCTTGAGTTAGGAAAATTGTATTTCATTATTTACACAAATAATTAAAATAATTAATTTTAATGCTTAAATAATAAAGTAAATATTTCACTTGGCCATTATATGATAAATATATATATATATTCTTAGCTTATCTCTTCTTCGGCTGATAACACTGTCAAAAAAATATGGCAAATACTGAAAATATACATTCTCTAACTCTCCACAATGCTATCGGTAGGTCATAGAATAGGCCAATACATCCCCTAGAGGGGTAACAACTCCCACTAAAATAGCTACCTTCTCGGTGTATACATAGATTAGGGTATAAACCCGACCAACATCTATTTTTTACTCTAGTATAAACCAGACGTTTTTCTAACTTTCTATTAATTGTGATTTTTATCCTATACAACTTGAATTCGACATTAAATAATCTAAGAAGACTGGTTTGTTGTTAAGTTCGCTAAGATAACTTACCTCTCTGTTATATTCCGTGCTAATAGAATTATGGAATGGACAAACACGGTAGACAAATACTAACAGGTTTATTGTAGAAACCAGTACAACAAGCAAGGAAGAAATAGTTATGAGCACGGTCGTCGCAAGTCAGTACAGTTGCGTGCGTGCTGCTATCGGAAGACCGCTTGTCTCGCAGATCTCAGCTTGGCTCTCCTGTCCGCTGCCCTAACGGATACTTACAGGTGGTTTCCACCTACAGTGCCGCCACTCATGGTGGTGGCAGGTTATTCCATTACATCACACTCAAAACAAGAATATTGCTTATCGGAAGTCAGCAATGTAACTGAACGAAAAACGGAAGAAAAATCTGTAATGGTTAATAAAAAAAAATCAGTCGTATAATTTTGCTGCTCTAAATATTTAAGGTAAGATTCAAATCTTGCTCAAAGATGTGTAATAGTAAAATACTTGTCATAAGGTAAATTGGTAATCGGTAATTTTCATGGAGGTGTTTCTCTTATATGAGACTGCTATGTCAATAAGCATACACTTCCTGAATTTCTTGTCTTTTGCGATAATATCAGGTCTGTTGGCTGTTATTTCCTTATAAGTTTGAACTGGCATCTCCCAGGGGATAGTGACATCGTTATTTTGAGTAACTGTGTCTGGTTGGTGTTCATACCATCTCTCAGTGGTTTCGATTTTGTGCTTCTTGCTTATCTTCCACTGCTCATATGTCGCTACCTTGTTATGTCTGTGGCTATATTCATTTTTTGCCAGTTCCGGACATCCTGAGATAATATGGTCCACAGTTTCATATTTTCCGAAGATCCTGCATTTGGGTTTAGTTCCATCCTTGAATATGTGAAAATGATAAGATCTGGTTGCGAGGCTCTGGTCCTGAGCTGCAATAATTAGGCCTTCTCTCTCAGCTTTAGGCCCGGTGCTTCTCAGCCACTGATGTATTTTCTGTTGGTCCACATCTGCTTCTTTCGTTTCTATCTTTCTATGTATTTGCCATGAAACGCCATGTCCTTCCAGTTTTTTGTAATTTAATTTTGGCCAAGTTGTTTTGCTTTCTGTTTTACTCATTTGGCATAGATGTTATTCGCTTCGTTTTTGCCGGTAGGATTTCAGGTATATTAAGCTGTTTCTTGAAGAGTGCAGCTTCTTTATTGATGGAGTGGACTTGGTGTTTTACTATTTATAGGAGAGGGTCATTGGTTTTTGTAGGGTAGGCTTCCAGTCCGATTGTTGTATTTTTTTAGAGTTAGTTCCAGTTGGATTAGACCTCGGCCTCCTAAAGCTCTTGGCACGTACAGCCTATCAACATCTGATTTCGGGTGGTGCATCCTAATTTGGGTAAGCATTTTTCTGGTCTTGACATCCAATCTTTTAATGTCATTCAACCTCCATTTAATAATGTTGAAGCTGTATGTCACTACGGGTATAGCTAAGGTGTTGAGAGCCTTCATTTTATTAGCCCCATTAAGTCCGCTTTCTAGTATCAAACGCAATCTCCATTAATATCATTTTCGGATCTTTTTCTTCATAATTTATTATTATTATTATTATTATTATTATTATTATTATTATTATTTCCTTTGATTTTTGATGTATATTCATTTCTTTACGGGTCCAAACCCGAAAGCTAAGTCCAGAAATGGTCTCATGACATTTTCACTGAAAAGTTTTGTAAAAATTGTTGAAACTTGACTAATGCATGGAATAATAATACAACACAAAATGTACTTAGAACAAAATGTATTGACACAAGAAAGTGTACACAATATTTACATATAGTCTTTTGTATATTCTTGGGAAGGCCGTTCCTGGAGAGTGTGTTGACTTAGTCGCAGTCGGGCAGAGTCTCTGGATTAAATCTCTTGATTCCTTCCCTCGTCTTCCCGGTACCAACCATATTTATATGGTCGGTACTCCACTATGCAAATTAGGTGGATCCTACCACAACAAAAATAAAAATAAAACAATCTAAGATCACATATATTTTACATAGATAAAGCCCTTCGTAATATGTAAGCTATACTTGTGAGTACAATCTTATGTATTTCTTTAAGGCTCGGGCTACCAGGAACCCCTTCAATGAGTCTATCGGATCATTTTCCAATCAAATCAAGGAGTCCAACCACAACTGATATTATTGATGTCCTTGTCCTTGTATTTTGACACAATAGTTTTTTGTTTTTTTTGTTTTGTTTTTTTTTTTTTTTTTTTTGAAGGTCTTCAAAGATACATTGCATTCTGCAGGAACTGCTATGTTACTAAGAAAGCTCATTCTGTTCTTGTGGTCTTTGATCATGATGCCTTGTTCATTAGCATTGATTGTTCTGTCTATATGTAATGTAGAGTTCCATAAAATTGTTACAGGTTCTGTCTCTGTAACCGGGTCTGGGTGGTGTTCATACCAATTTCTATCATTATTATTATTATTATTATTATTATTATTACTAATACTACTATTGTTATTATTATACTAATAGATTAAAGACATCGTGATCAGAGACCTCAAAGACTAAGTCAATCGCCATCTTCTGTCCTCCTGAATCATGTCCTTTCATTGTCCTTTCTCTTCACTAAAGTCTTCTCATTCTCTTTCTTTCTTTCTCAGTAATCCCTGGTGCCTTGGTAGCACCAACTCCTTGCCTGGGGCGAAAAAATAAAAACAAATAAAGTCAGTATATTTATGACAAACAACAAAGGTAGAAACATTGGCCATGGCCATCCAAGCTGTCCAAAAATCTGATATGATAATCTTAGGACCAGGATTGGATAATATAATTAGCTATTGATGTAACTGCGACCGGGAGTTGAAACCGATACTTGAGTTACGCTTCTCTCCCTGGTCATACGGATAGGATCAAAGTGTAGTATTTGTTTTTATAATCTCTAATGGTGATGGAATTGTAATATTAGCCGTTTCTCTAGAAGGAAACATTTGGTATTCATTGACCGAGCAGCCAGTGCTATTTGTTACACTCTCTGACCATCGGGTGTTGATCAAAGAGTAGTCTCTGTTTTCCTCATCTCTAATGACAATAATGATATTAGTCGTTTCCTTATAAGAAAACATTCGGCATTTATTGACCGAGCAGCCAGTGGAACTCGTTACGCTTTTTTTCACTTCTTGGCCATCTGATTGTGATCAAAATATAGCATCTGCCTTTCGGGCAGCTAAATTACATTCTATCTCTCACTTGTGTTTCTGTGTTCGGACAGAACACAACAAATAAATGAGGGATGCCTAGTCCCGGGGATTCCAACTCTGTGGCAGAACCTCCCTCATTGTATCAAAATAGAACCGGTGGAATATCAACGACTTCGGGAAGTTGGTTGCGGGGATCGAGCAATGATTTGATCCATACGCACGCGCTTGAACCATTTTAAGCCGATCTTGTACCATATCCCGTCGCCTTTTGTAAATACCAAATCTGTACTCCACATTTCTAATGGTAATGGTAATATCAGCCGTTTCCTTATAAGGAAACATTTGGCATTCATTAATCGAGCAGCCAGTATTATTGTCCGTTGAAATTTGTAAAATCTTTCTCTTAAAGAAAGATTTTATAAATTTCTCAGGAAAATAGATTTCTCAAGTCCAGTACCTGTCATGGCTCTTTACAGTATTGATGGAGGTTTCTTTCCTAACCTTTTTTAAGTAGGGTGGAACGTAAACATCTTGATTATATTATCATTTTCTCTTCAACTTACATGTGATATCCATTTGAGTTGTTGCTGCTGTTGAAAGTCCTCAAGTTAATGTATTATTATCGTTGATTATCATTATTCGGGTTTTTCTTTCCAGTCCAAAAAACGGTAATTAAATTTTTTAAAAAATCTATAGTTAAGGAATGCTAAGTATTCTCAAGAAAATGGTTAACGTCAAAGAATGTTGTAATCAAAATGATTGACGTCACACGAGATCAGCGTCCGTGCAGATAATGTCACTGGCCAGAAAATGGCGGCTGAATCGTATGCAACGTTGTTTGGCATGACAAAAAGGCTTTTGTTTGATTACAGTTTTAGAAATGTATACATTGTGAAGAGTTACACAAATTCGACACAATCGTCAACCTTTTCTCATTTTCTTTTCTCTTCTTTTTTCTTTTCATTTTCTGTATAGTTTGTATACTTCTCCCTCATTTTAAATTCGATTTCATCTTTTTCTTCACATTTATCAGTTCATTCTTTATCCCTTTTTTTCTTATTCTGTTTCTTTCTTTACTCGAATTTATTTTTCTTCTTCTGAATCATTCATTCTTTTTTCTATTTTCTTTTCTTCTTTATCTTTGCTTCCTTGCTTTATTCCGTCTGGGTAAGACGATAAGCTACATCCAACAGCAAGGCCTCTGATCAGGAGGTTTTGAGGAGCGTGGAACCACCTCTTAATTGCTGGTGTTCCCAGGTCCACCCTGATCCAGGGTGGTAGCACCTGCCAGGGTCCCAGCTATAGGCAAATAGTTAACCCCCTCACTAACTGGGGTCAAAACACTATGAAAGTGTAAAAATATGTTTTAATACTAGAAATACTTTATAAAAATTGTTACCAGCAATAAATTTTTGAAGAAAAAAATTATAACCAGCAATGCATTATTACCAGCAATACATTATTGAAAACAAATAAAAAAAAATACCAGCTGTACATTTTTTGAAAAAAGAATATTACCAGCGATACATTTTGAAGAAAAAATATTACCAGAAATAGATTTTTTGAAGGAAAATTTTTTACCAACAATTCATTTTCGAAAAAAAAATATTACCAGCGATACATTTTGAAGAAAAAATATTACCAGAAATAGATTTTTTGAAGGAAAATTTTTTACCAGCAATTCATTTTCGAAAAAAAAATATTACCAGCGATACATTTTGAAGAAAAAATATTACAGAAATAGATTTTTTGAAGGAAAATTTTTTACCAGCAATTCATTTTCGAAAAAAAAATATTACCAGCGATACATTTTGAAGAAAAAATATTACCAGAATTAGATTTTTTGAAGGAAAATTTTTTACCAGCAATTCATTTTCGAAAAACAAATATTACCAGCGATAAAAATTTTGTCGGCATTAAATAACCGATTGAGGTTGATATACCGTAAACCAAACCAAACCAAATCCTGCTTTATCTTTTTATTTTATTTTTTTTTTTTTTTTACTTCCACAATTCTTTCTCTCTTTTTATTCTTAATTCTTTTCTATATTCTTTCATTTTTATCTTTCATAAATTCATGTACTGACCGATTTCTTTCGACATTTTTCTTTTAATATTGCTTCTTATTCATTTTTTTCTTTTTTGTTATTCTGTTCATTCTTTCTAAATTTATTCTTTGTTTCTTTTTCTTTTTTTCTTTTTCTATGTCTGTTGCAGAAAAAAAGGACATTCCTTTGAATAAACAAAAGTAATCTGAACTGCTTGATAACATTCAGAATTTATCACCTGCAAATCCAAAATGAACGTTTGCCACTTAAAATCTTAAAGAAAAAGATACAACCCCGGTACCCATGCGCCTACGAAAACGTCATCATCATCATCATCATTATTATCATTATTATTATTATTATTATTATTATTATTATTATTATTATTATTGGCCCCTTTAAACGTATAAAATTCTTCTTTTGGTTTTCTGCTAGAAAACGCACACAGTGAACCGCCATAGATGAATCTTCCTCCTGTCACGCTTTTAGACTTTAAATAAAACTACATCTACATTTTTAACAAATTAACATTCTTGTGTTTCTTCCTCTAAGACCTCCACCCTTTCTTCTTTTGTCTCTTTCTTTTTCTTTTTAATCTTGACTCTTCTTTCCTTTCTTTCTCGCTGCCTCTTTCTTTCTTCTCTGTCTCTTACTTCTCTCTGTCTGTATTTTCTTTATTTCTATCTATTTTCCAGTCTGCTCTTAACTATGACTCATTTATTGCAATAATTGCGCCATTTCCTACGGCATTTAGAGTCGGTGTTCAAGAGTAAGCAAAAGTAATTATGTTTTATGCTGATTTCACGGCAGGTAATTGACAAAAAGTTATAACGTTTTTTGTTGTTTTTTTTTGTTTTGTTTTTTTTTTTTTTAAGCATTTCACCCCAAGCAAGGCGGGAGTGCCACTAGTACGCAGGTGGTTACTGAGAATGAATGTAAGTGAAACGTCTGGGCATATCGGGGATTGAGGAAAAGCTAAAAGATCAACGGGATTTAAAGCAACAGAAGATGGCGATTAACGTTGCATTTAAATTTATGAAGATTGTAGTTCTTACGAAAGTAAGAGGAAGCCCCACTGTCGGGAAGTGCGAGAAAATAAACTGTTGGGGTATAAGTGGCGGTTTCTTTTAACTATTTCAACAGTAAAAGAGTTGGACAAATATGCCAATCTAGTAGCATGCTTGAATTCATGTAGCCGGGGTACCAGAGAAAAAGATCGCCAGAGTAGTTGCCATAGTTTGTAGAAAAGACAGAGGGAAACCACATCACGTCTGTAAAAACAAAAAAAAAATGAAAATTAAAAAAAACAGTGTATTTTCCAAAATTTTATACACATATTCGACTTAGAAGAAAAATTTAATTAATTAAATCCGTTCACTGTCTCAAGGTGGCCTCAGAAGCGATGGCAATCCCTGTATCAGGGGTTCTCGTCCATGTTCTCCATCGTGTTCAATGAGGCCTTTGTATTTTGGGCTGACGTTTAGTCTCTCTCCCAACGAAACCCTAGAAGTTAGGAGGCCAGAGGTTGAGGGTAATATGACCGTGAAAATTCTCAAACAGCCACACTTTAGTCCCATGAGCTTCGTGAGAGGCAACAGAATTTCGTTGGAATTCGTACAGCTACCCATTTGATAGTTACCCACTTTCTCCAGGTTTTGACCACCGTATCCAACACCTCGATATAAATAGTGGCACTGACCCTGACGTCTTGAGGGAGGAAGTGTCCTTCGTTGTTTACGACCCCCCAGGACCCTAACAGACACCATTTCGTGAATTTGATATGCATCATCATTAGCACAACCGGGAATGAGGAGCACAGACACACCTGTAGTTCTTCCTGTTCAACTGACCATTTTCCTGAAAATGGCCCCGTTTTCGGTATGATTGGTACGGCAAGTGTGACATGTCTTTTCATTTCCTCCGTCAAATCGGAATCTTCAACGTTAATATCCCAGATTCGTCTGAAAGAGAATTGAGGATGTTCAGATTGACGCATAATATTACGTTCGTCCGTCGCATGATCAGCTAAAAATATGCTTTCAAGTACGTGAGGCACCCTGTAAGTCTTCATATCCCTATAATTCTCCTATCTTTTTTACGCTTATTTTTTATTAACCCTATTTAATTTCTTTTATTAATCTGTTTAATCAATAAACATTTTTATGAAAAGGACATTATTTTCCATACAACAGTCGTTAAAGCAAAATTATATACAAAATCTGTACAATCCAACATGATTCCATTATTAAAATCAACAAATTGAAAATGAACTGAGTGGTTTAATAAAATTATTCTCACGTTCGAGTAAAGCAAACGATGAATTAAGCCATTTTTGTCTTCGCAAGCGTTAAATCTGTTTCATCCTTAAGTTACACAATTCAGTGGGAAAAAACATAAAAATGGCCTACCGTTAGGCAAAAGAAAGCAAGTTAATATTTCAAATTAATCATATGTACGAATGTGTCTGTGTGTGCGCGCGCGAATTGAGTCGCGTGGCGTGTAAAAAACACTTTTGCAAAGTATTTCGGATGCTACGAACTGAACAATCAAAATGGAATCCACAAAATCAAACCGCAAAAAGAACGGAAATAAAAGGAATTTTTATTTTCTTAATCAATTATTGATATGAAATCTCTGTTGTTTTTAGATAGATAGATAGATAGATAGATAGATAGATAGATAGATGAACAGACACGAACAGAACGAAGATTGGTATATATATATATATATATATATATATATATATATATATATATATATATATATATATATATATATATATATATATAATATGAACAGAATAGATGGATAAATAGATGTATAAGGAGGACTGAGATTGATTGAGTGTTAATGTAACGATTTCGATTCTCATTCGCTGCTTTTTTTTCGCCTCTTCGAAGTTTGGTAAATATCAATTTTTCCTCTTCACACTTCTCACCCTCATTCTCACCCTCATTCTCACCCCTCATTCTCACCCCCACTTCTCACCCCATTATTACTCACTCTCTTCTCACTCACCCCCTCTCAATCCCCTTCTCACCCCCCACCCTCACTCACCACCCTCTCACTCATAACCATACAACGACGTTACGCTCTTTCTCGGCGAATTTGCCTCTTTTCCATTTTTAATTTTTCTTTTTTCGTCTTAATGTCGGATTGAAACAGTCCAAATGTAAAAATAAATGAGAAATGAAATTTTATTTTTGGCAAATCTTTCCCAAAAATAGAAAGCTGATCACCCATGTTTTATTTTATTTATTTATTTGTCTGCACAGAGATTTCTTTTTTCTCAGCACGGATTTTAAATGCAAGAAGTTATTGTCAGTCCATGAAGCTGTTATTGTAACAATCGACCTACATATTCAGAGTTGCAGACGGTTACGCATGCATGGTCATCCTAAAGAATCGCTTCCTTCATCTTTATGCTGTTTTCAATTCTGAAGTGAAACATTTTAAATATTTTTTTTAATGTTTCGCCTGTAAATTCTCTTTAAACTCTACTCTTGACTCATCTGGAGAATCCTTGCCTAACTTTCTACTTAGAACTGAATCTCTGTTGAATGATATGCATTTAGCCCCTTCCATAGTTTCTACTATCGTTTCTAATGTGGATCCCTATAAAGTATGTCATCCTGATGGTATCTCTATAATAGTCCTTAAGAAGTGTGCTCCCGAACTGACTCCTGTTCTCTCTAAACTGTATAATAAATGTCTCGCCGTCTCTTGCTTTTCTGCTTGTTAGGAATCCTCATTTGACCATGAGAGTGACTCGTTGCGCTTTCTCAGGTTAATATTCTCAACTGACATGAAGTGGAAATACTATATTGAATCCATTGCTAGGTCAGCTGCTAAGAAAGTTGGGTCACTGTGATATGTAAGACACTTCTCTCTCCAGAATCTATCTTACATATCTATAAGTCTACCATTCACCAATATGATATTGATGAAGCATATGACCCGATGCTCCTGTTATATATCTGGAGATTCTTGATAAAAATCCGAAAGAGAATCAGCAATATTATTGGTCCTGGTCTGACCTCTCGGCTTCCGTCGATAAATTTGTCTCCCTGTGACTTTCATGGCAATTATTCGCTATGGTACCTAGACTTTCTGAATTTAAGCGCAGTACTAGACTGGCGACTAGGTCTCATTAATTTGCAGTTGAGTTGGCCAGACGTAGCCGTAAGTTCTCTGATAACAGTTTATTTTCACACACGTCTCGCTTGTGGAACTCCCTTCCGGCTAGCCAACCTTAATTTTCAACATTTTAAATGCAATATCAATCGCTATCTACTGTCTTCCTGATTACTCTTCTTTTGTTCCCACTCATTATTAATGTTTCCCTTCCTACGTCTTCCACACCCAGTAACCCCTTGTGTCGAAATACTGCCTTGCTTGGTGTGAACTCGCTTAAAAAAATGTGATAGCACTGTATGAATGGATGGCAGAGTCAATGGTTGCCTTGAGCTACAAGAGACAGGATGTTGTGGAGAGCCATGATCACTCATGAGTTTTCTGTGAATAGATCGCAGAACAAGGACAAAAAGGGATGGTAAAGAGGTAAAAGTTACCTAAAGTAAAAAAAAAATAGGAAACTGGGGAGAGTCATTATCGTCGTAAAGGGACATGGCACATAAATGATAGAATAGTAACACTACACGTACATTCTTTTTATATGATATGATTTTTTTTTATGATATATACCGTAATTGCCAGCCTATTGGACGTGGAATTTTTATTGAAAAAATGCACCAAAAAAATTACCCTGCGTCCATTGCAGCAGTGTCATGTATGAGAGGGACATGAAAACCACGAAAAAATGTGGGGTTCACCAGAAATCAGTGCATAGAGCTTGACTCTGAAACTAGGACTCCTGCAAGTGAACAAACATAATATCAATAAAAAAAAATATCCTTTAAAAATTCCCACAGGAAAAGAATTAAGAAATTTGTGGAATTTGTAAAAATAGCAGATTTTACAGGAATATTTGTTTTAACTGGTATATTTCTGCTTGCTTTGTGTGGGTTTTTGTTGATATACAGGTATTAGAATTTGCTTTTCTGCATGTATGTTATGGGACTACATCTACAAACAAGTATCATATTTCTTTTTCTTTGACTATTGCAATATACACCAGTGTTCACTGATACCTGTAGATTACTTTGTAGCTATTAGGAAATTTACTGTATGTGCAGATGTTGCTTGCTGAAAAACAACTAAAACTATTTTCAATAAATGCATGATGAAATATACTAAAATTCTTCTTTTCCAAAAAATATCCTGGTAATTAAACCATATCTCTCTTCTATTTTAAAAAAAATGTATCATTTGTATAACTTGTCTTAATGCTGTAAGTGTTTCTTTATGGTTAGTGAGAAGGTCGCATAAACGCAAGGTTATCATTTTGATTTTTTGATTGTGATGTGGTCATTTGCTTTTCCTAAATATTCCATGCCAAAATCTGCGTGCGTCTAATGTGTGGGTGTGTCCAAACGCCGATAAATACGGTAATTTTTAACACTAAAAAATTTGGACACGACTCGAACCTTTTATTTCATAATCGAGCTGAAACTATATTTGGGTTTTAATTCTCGTATTTAAGAACTAACATATGGATGAAGTGGAAATGTTGTCTGCAAAAAAAAAAAAAAACAAATAATGCAGAAAATAGTAATTGAGACGAAGTGCTTATCTACCTTGAAAATCAGAATTCGAAATTGTGGCTTTTGCTTGAGTTCGAACACTAATCTTTGTCGTATGCAACATTCTCAGCCACGAAGCAAGTTACCGAAAATGAATTCCCGTCACAATATCTAACTAACAGCCCCACCCTATACTTAGGCAAATATAACTGGATTCTTTCCGTATCAGTGACAAAATGTTCGTTTTATAAAGAAACATTTTAATGTCGCCGGTTTGGGTGTCGTTAGAATTTAACATTGTTTAACAGTTACGAGTAATTATGTATGCGTGTGTGCGCCCAGCTTCATTTGAATTGTTCATCACTAAAAGAAATAACAAAAACAAACTGAAACATATTTAACGAATAAGTTTTCTTTCATATATTCTTCAGTGATATGAGAAAAATTGAAAGATTGGAATTGCTTTCTGAAATTCTTTAATAAAGTGTTATAAATTTTGGTGACTGTTATACTCATGTTTTCCTTTTATTATCATAATATTCTGACCGATATATTCTCCGGCCAACTTATATTAATTGAAGTTCTAGGATTAAGCATTTCATTATTACCTCAATTCTTTGAACCTTGCCCCCATCAATGTCTTTTTAAGTTCAACTTTCTATCTGTCATATTCTCCGGTCTTCCTCCTGAAGTTGAAAGAAAGAAAGAAAGAAAGAAAGAAAGAGGCCGTTTTCTCCTCACTTTAAGCATATCCAACGCTTGAGGTCGACAAATACAATTAATTAGAGGCAACTAATGACTGCGACCATTCTCTTTAGATTTTACTGAAAATCAAAGAAAAACGAGTAACAAATGTTTGTTTGTTTGGGTAGTGGCGTTGAAGATGGGGTTAGTTACTGGACAGAGGTCCTTGTAATGGACGTCACATGAAACAAACTCATCTGCCTTTTTGCAGTCGACCATGAAATATCATGGCTGATTCAAACTAGAGTTAAGTATAAACTGTTGGGTGGTCGAGAGCCAATGGAAATGAAAACCAAAGAGAAAAATGGAAGAATTTGGGTTTGTTTTACTGTTAACTTATTGATTAAGAATCCGCTCACAGTACTGTATTTGTGTTGTGGGTGAAAGGAAGTGCATTCAAAATACTTGAAGAAAAAAGTCAAATTTCGTTTCTGTATTTTGATTATTTTTTTTTTTATTAATTAAGATTGTGTTTCTTTGTCATTGACTTTTGTATACAAATCTTTCCTTTTCTGTCCTGAATATACTTGTCATACGATTAAATTATTTCGACGAAATCCTACCCCATTATCACATTCTTTTCCTAATTTTCTCATGTTTTTCTTTGATGGAATTATTGCTATACTGTTATCATATATATTATCAGCATCTTTATATTGTTTTCTTTAATATTTTCCTCTCGTAATGAGTTAAAAACCGCCGCGTGTTCTGAGTCAAACGCCTTTTCAAGGTCAACAAAAGCTAAACAAAGTGATTTGTTAGATTCTGTTGCTTTGTTTATCAGTTGATTTACTGTTTTGAAATAGTATATTACTGAGTAGTCATACCAAAAGCCTGTCTATTTATCTAGAATGATTGTTTTTAACTATTTCTGAAAACGTATTTTATGTGAGTAGCAATGGGCATTCTAATCCCCGGTCTTATAAAGTATTTTTAGTAGTCCAAGACAGAAGTTCTAAGGTAAATAAGATATAATCTATAGACCATCCTCTGGATTTCGAAGACCCGCTTAAAAATTCAAGATGGCGGGCCTTTTTCAAAACTAATTTACTAGCTCAATTCAAATCAGGACTTTCTCTCCCCGAATGATTTTATCTTATATCGAGTAATCCATTACTGCAAAAAGTTTCTTTAAACTTTTAGTCAATTTTTTCTTTTTTTTTTTTTTTTTTTTTGTTAATCTTGGGGTTAGCGGGTTTTAATTTTTAGGTAATTCGCCCTCTAAAAAAAATTGGACGCCATGTAGTGTACCAATGGGTTAAATAGTTTTAGTATCCTAGCTTAGTAGGAATTAATTAAACCAAAGTAGGTATGAGACTTACTAATTATTAAATCTAGAGGTCGGCTCAAAACCTTTGGCCGAGAGTATTTGTGTAGGCGAAAAAAAAAGCAAAAATATCTTCAGATAATTTTCTTCGTTTCTTAGTGCAAGCGATATTTGCAATATTTACATCTGGTTAGAAGTTTATTTTTGTTATAATCCAATTTTATTTTCAAGTAACGAGTTTCCAAAACCCAAAAAGATATTTCAATCAGGACTTTTCTTTTTTAATTTGTTTATCAATTTTTATTTATAACCATTTTTTTTTACTCATTCCAATTTTCGAATGCAACTTTGCGACCCCACTGCGTGTTCGGATTTCTGTGTTGCATTTTCCATCCGTTGTTAAACCAATTCCCTGATACTTAAACTCTTGTACATTAATTGTAAAGAAAGATTGGAAAAGCTGTGAGTTATTCATCTTCAAGATAAATAAACCACGTTAAACACAATATTTTTCTCAGTGTGTTTAGGATTTTAAAGTATATTTAAAATTTGAAAAACCGGATATCGTGTTGCTTCGGCCAGTGTAACTAATTTTTCTTTTTAAATATTTGAAATATTTACATCTGGTTAGAAACCGTTCTTTACAGGCTTCATTTGCATTCGTTATATTCAAATGAATATTCTGACGTTTAGAAGAGATGGTCAAATGTACACAAAACAAAAACATTACAAACAATTTCCTCATAATTTTTTTGTATGCAAACTGGAAAATGTAATTAAAACTAAACTGACACAACTTTTGAAGGTTCGAACAAATGTGGAGAAAAAAAAGAGAAGGTGAAAAAGCTTTTCTTAATGACAACGCGTTTCGCCTTCATTTGCTGCGTTGGCGTCTTCAGGTCGGAATGAAAGAACAATAATGTATGTTTTGTTTTTTGTTTTTGTGTTAATGCGGTTATTGTCTGTTTTCTATAATTGCGTCTTCCAGTCGGAGTGAAAGATAAATAGCGCGTGTCAAAAATTAGCAAAAAAAAGCAAAACAGAAAATCTGAACTGGGAACAATCAAGAAGCCAACAAAATCAAAATGAAATTTCAATTGACTGAAGAAGTGCAAATAAAACATAATATAACTACTGCTGCGGCAAAGAACCCTAAAGGAAAACGAAAGCAAATGCATTGTACCAAATACAGAAACAATGGCAAGATAAACCTCTTGAGAGTCAATACTCTGCCCCTACCAAAGAAGTTGATGTAGACCCATCAGTGGCTACGTAGAGCAGGGTTAAAAGCTGAAACAGAAGGTTTTATTCTTGCTGCACGGGACTAATGCTTGCTAACTAGAAATTAGTATGAATTTCTGGGTATTATAAACCTAATGTCTTCAGCAATCATTTTTACCAGTGCTTATATTACAATTTCTGCTGTTATCATTGCATGTTTTTTACCAGAGCTCATATGGCAATGTTCGTTGTTATTGCTTTTCTCTGGCACTCCTTATTACTGGTTCCGATATTGTATTCATTTCTATGCTTGGTCGGCTCATGAGATTTTTGTGACCTAGCATATGTGCTGATTCCGAATTTTCCAATGATGTTTTTTGTCTATGATTTCAACTTGATCCCACAGAAGGCAGTGATCTCCCTTTTCTCTTCATATATGGTTAGCCACGCATGATTTTTTCACTTCCCCTCGTGTTACAGCTTTCTGGTGTACTTGAAGCTTTACCTTAAGGGGGCAGCCTGTCTCCCCTTTATATTTCTTTCCGCAGCTGCACGGGATGGTGTACACGCAATCTTTAGTCATGTTCTCCTCTGGGGGAGGGTCTTACTCGGGAGAGATATCTGCAAAATGTCGTCTAGCTTTTGACGGTTGTCCTGCTGTTATATGGACCGCAGATCCTTTGTATTTTCTCTAACCCCTTCACTGAAGAAGGCCGGAGTATACAACGGCCGAAATATGGCAACAAAGATGAGGTCAATAGTCCGAATATTGTATCCAGAAACAGTTGACCATTTTATGGGACTTTACAATACACACGGACAGAAAAATCAAAGCTAATCGCCCAGACATCGTGATCAAAAATAGTTCCCTACAAATTGTTGTGTATCTTTGAAAATCTTCAAAAAACTATCAAATACAAGGATCTTCAGTGGAAATCTAAAAGAAAAAAAATGTGACACGTGAGGACATCAATAATTCCAGTTGTAGTTGAAATTAGTTATCGTTCTGATGCTCATTGAAGAGATTCCTGGTAGCCTATGCCTTAACGAAATACAAAAAAAAAAACTGTACTCACAAGTCCAGCTCACATATTACGAAGAGCTTTATCTATATAAAATGTGTGAGATTTTAGGAGTTTTTTTTTTTTTTTTTTTTTTACAAAAATGATTAGTAGAAAATTTCATGAAACCATTTCAGATCTTAGGTCTCTGGTTGGGGTCCGGAAGGAAATGTGTATACAACAGAAATCAAAGGGAAGAAAAAGAAGAAGCAAAATGATGATGGTGATGATGAGGAGGAGGAGAAGGAGGAGGAGGGTGTGAAGATATGTAAAACTTATTCAATTTAGATATCCACTAAGCCATGAAAGTTTGATTCAGCAGCTAGCTTAATTTGTGTTCACCTCCTAACCAGGATTTGTGGGTGCAAGACGTAAACATATAATGTATTGCAGTTGGAGTAGCGTGTTGCATCAGAATGCACTGAGATAGCCATTACGTTTTTAAAATAGTGAGTTGATTTCCTGGTATAAATTTCAGAACAGAATAGCGGACCTTAGACTATATAAGGTATGATATTATCCACGGATAATATCTACCGTGTATAAGGTGATTCTAGTGTATATTTCTACCCATGGTGATAGAAATTGTTTTTAACCATTTTTGACTTCGCTTGTTAATTGTAGAATGGCTTTTTCGACTGTGCGGAAGCTTGATGGTTTAGCTTGAAATCGGAACAGAGGTCTGATAGAATTGAAACGACAGCCATTTTTTTTGTTTTTGTTCATGAAAACAATGTTCAACAATCCTCCGATAAAAGTCAATGTACAAACGAAAGTGCAGATAATGACCCGCAGATGGAAATAAATCAAGTGTTTGTGAGGCATTTCACGATTTTGGTTTCCGTAAAACGGCCGAGAGAAAGGAGGTTTATTTATCCGAAATAAAAAGTAATAAACTAGAGAATGTGAAATAAAGAAGGAATCTTTCTTCGAGATCGGATAAGCCTGCTATTATCTGATTTCATCTCACCACCGCCCTGAACGTTGGCCTTACTAGCCTGACCAGTGTAGCCCTTTGTCCTACAAGATGGCTTAAAAGACACAATCACTTTTCTTTAAACTGTTATCATCATCTGAATCAGACCCGCACCTCCACCTCCGTCGGACATACACATACAAACAAACACACATACAAATTTTTTATACATATATTTTATGCATATACATATATGTACATATACGTAAGTTGATCCAGTGTGATTTACCAACTCGGCCACGAAGAACGTTGCAGCAAATCAAGGTTCTATGTTCTCTTTTCAAGGAGAGTGCATGCTCTTCTTACAGATTATATTCTGAAAAGCTTCTGGATACGAAACATAGCAGATCTGAAGCTTTCGAGAAAATAATCTGAGTGAAAAGCACGTGCTTTCATTAGAAAGGGAAAATATACGTAACTTATATATTTTTAAACAATATCATATCCCTTCACAACGTAGGCGTTCATGACTCTCCACGAGTTCCTTTTTTTATTATCTTTGAATTGCTATGCTATTTTACAAAAAATAGTTGAGTGGTTTTCTGTTGACTTCTCTGTGAATTTGAATTCAGAGTTGCCCTGCTCATCGATTGTCATCCAAAGCTAAAGTGACCAGGCTACCTTGCTATTTAACCGATAGCTGAAGGGAAAAGAGACGTAATCATTCAAGGTCGTTCCAAAGACCTTCCAAAGTTCTGTGAGGAAATGAACGCAACACATTAACCCGGAATTAAAAATCAGCTTGTCAATTTCACTTTGTGCGCCGATACCCGTTATACTACCGAACTTCTTCACACATAATATGTCGATATAGGAGGAACTGGAATTAGCAGGCCGACTTCAAATACTATCCTTAAAAAAAAAAATTCTGTTCACTTTATTTTTCAGGTTTGTCAATCAAATGAGGATTATCTACAATTAATTTTGTTCACTATTAATTTTTTTTCTGTTTCATCAATTCTCCTCAAAACATTTTGTCTTTAAAAGAAAATTATTTGACATTTTATGTCCACGTTCCTTGATTATTTTTATTTATTCATCGATGTTTTAACGTGTGTGTAATATAAAAGCAAAGCAAACACCTCGTACAGTTTTGAAGTTAAAAATGTGACATATCTTCTAGTCATAAATTTGATATTACTTCCATTGGATCTTTGAGACTACAGCGATTCAGTTCGAATATGGCTAAGAAACCATAAGACAGCTGATGACACAAGAATAAAAAAGCATCATACTTCAGAAATATAATGAGAACAGAATTTCAATCAGGAAATTAATGGTTTATTTTATTTCATTTTTTTTTTTTTTTTGACTATAAAGTGATTTGTTTCCATTTTCAGGTTGAAAAGAAAATAAGCAGAATAGGTTCCAAAGATTACCTACCTTTATAGAACCGGTTCCCGGAAATTTAGTATGACACAACTGTGTATATATATATATATATATATATATATATATATATATATATATATATATATATATGGACATTGAAGTGAAACCAGCGGTGACAGTCTGTTTCATGTTTATACGCAACTGTCTGGTGACAGGCGGCACTTTAACTCATAAATATAGCATACCTTAAGACTATATTTTATCACACATACAGACACACACACACACGCACATACACACACACACACATATATATATATATCAACCGAGGAGACACATATTTATGGTGCTGAATCATGATTGTAATCGTGTAGTGATTTTTAACATGTTTTTGTTTTAAAATCCTAAAATAAATAATATTTAGCTCTCCTACATATTGAGACCTCTTTTAAATTAAATGTTACCCACAGTGGAATTATACTCACTTTGTTCTCATTTTACACACACACACACACATATATATATATATATATATGAATAAAGGAAAAGACGAGGAAAACTGTAGGCAGTTTTACCCACAGCTTTCCTCTTCTCTGTTTCGTTTATTCATATTGTCTTTTTTACAGAATAATTCAAAAAATTATATATATATATATATATATATATATATATATATATATATATATATATATATATATATATATATATATATGAGTGTGTGCGGGGGGAGGATCGCGTGTATGACGAGTGTATAAGTACTGACTTGTTGGTGCCCGTATATATGTCTCCGTGTTATATATTTATGTATGTGTACTTATGCGTGATTACGCACGTGACAGTGTGCGTGTGACAATTTCACTGGCTTCAGTCCCGAAAGCGACACCGTCAGCGAGATAAGCTAATGGCAAATGAAAGACGACATCATAATATTTAATAGGAACGGACAGGACAGGATTGGCGCCTGGCTTCGATGCGGAAGCCGGGCGTGAAACAAAAGAGGGAAGAAAGAAGGGAAAAGGTGTAAAGAGAAATAAGACTAATTAAAAAAAAGGAGAGGAATGCGAAAAAGAGGGGGTCACGAAAGGCAGTGCCTGAAAGAAAAGAAAAGAAAAAGAGGAGAAACAAGAAAGATTACAGAAAGAAGGACAGATATAATCAAGAAAGAAAGAACGGTGTAAAAAAGAAAGAAAACGGGTAGTGTTATGTGTGAAAAGAAAGAAAAGAATTTTTTTTTAAAAAGAGAAAATGTACAAAAAACAATAGAGAAAGAAGTGGAATAAAGGAGAAAACTGAGAATGAAAAGGATTGAAGAAAAATCGTTAGATGAAAAGGAAAAAAGAAACTAGATGAAGATAATGAAAGAAAAAGATTAAAAAAAAGAAGAGGAAAGATTTTTAAAAGGTGGAAATAACTCAAAGGGGAAAAGAAATAAGCAAAATAAGGGAGAAAACGAAAATTGGGCGAACAATAACGGAAGAAAATTGAATAAAAATGGAAAAAAAACGAGGGGACGCAGGTTCGAATCCTGCTGGTGGACGCATATTTTTCTTTAACAAAATTTCTCACATATTCAGGCCGGTAGACGATATTAATAGACATACGATTTTACAAATAAACGGGACGTGTACTCAAATATGATTATCCACTAAAAATAGCGTTTAAAGGATTGACTTCAATGTCCATTTATATATATATATATATATATATATATATATATATATATATATATATATATATATTCTATGCTAGCTCAATCACTGATATTGAGCGCTTTCTAATAAGTACCGCGCATAAATAATATATATAGAAATTACACACACAAGCATATATATATATATATATAATAGCTGGCCACTCGTATTCGAATATACTTGCCTACTAGGGTGGCTAGCCAATCCCTATTGTAGACTCTCGCTCAGGTACATTTGTGTTTGATCAACACTCACAGAAGCAACCTGTGGTTTGTATTGCAACTATGCTGAGCAGACATTAGTTACAGTTTCTGGGAGAGAGCGTGTTATCTAGAATGATCAACAATCTGAACAACACCATCAAACTGAAACCCTCGGTCACGATGACTTGAGACTTCGTGCTAGCAGAGTTATCGACGGCCTCAAAGGGTTCCGTCTCCCCAATTTTACTCACAAGGTATGGTATTGGGTATGGTTTTCAGGCACATTCCAAAATTGCCGCAAGCTGGGATTGCCCCTCCCCACTCCAGACTGATAACATCAAGAAGTCTCTTTCCTAACAAATCGACCATGGTGAGATTCGAACTCGTATACATTTATATATACATAAATATTATACATTATAACTATATATGCGTGTGTGTGTGTGTATGTGCACATTATTCATTGGATTGTTAATGTGAAATACACAGTCCCCTGCAAAAGTATTGGAACGGCAAGGCTAATTTCTTTGTTTTTGTTGTTCACTGAAGACATTTGGATTTAAGATCAAAAGATGAATATGAGACAAGAGTTGCTGCACACTCAATAACCGTGAACATAATACAATAGACCTTCTACCCATAATGCCCCATTGATCAGTATATATAAATAGTTGAGGCAAAACACAGCACATATGATCTGAAGATTGCGTTTAAACATGTCGCAGTCTGGTGTTGACCACAGTTTCCACTTTTATATTTACATACGCACTATCCATGATATTGAGTACTTTAACAACACTTCAATATATCATACTTTAAAACTATATTTTTATCATATATATATATATATATATATATATATATATATATATAATATATAGTTTTAAAGTATGATATATTTATGAGTTAAAGTGCCTGCATGTCACCTGACGATTACGTATAAGCATGAAACAGACTGTCACCGCTGGATTGACTTCAATGTCCATTTATATATATATATATATATATATATATATATATATATATATATATATATATATATATATATATATTAATTAGTTACGTATAATTATAACGAATGGAACCTTAAAGTGGTCTGTTTTTTCTTTAAATTAAATCAATATATATATATATATATATATATATATACACACACACACATATATATATATATATATATATATATATATATATATATATATATTATGAAATGGACAAAGTCCGACAATTATTTAAAGACATTTTTATGTTTTTACATTCTTTTAATAGATACAAATATTTAAGTAAATGCTCTGTTTATAATAAACAATATTAACAACATTTACCGACCTGAATGTCCGAGAAATTGTCATAGAAAACATGCGACATTCAGGTCGGTAAATGTTGTTAATACTGTTTATTATAAACAGAACATTTACTTAAATATTTGTATCTGTAAGAAAAGAATGTATAGACATAAAATGTCAATATATATATATATATATATATATATATATATATATATATGGGGAAGAAGCAAGATTGGGAAAGATTAAATCTATGAACAATTGAGAAAAAAAAGGTGATAGAACAGACAGAGAATAAAAAATGGTATAATAGATACCAAACTGATATAGAAACATTTACACCTATACTACTATTAGGACAATATAAAGACTCTGTTTTAACAATCATGATGGTGGGAAGAGGGTGCTTGTTTCAAGTCTAGCTTTAAGCT
This sequence comes from Acanthosepion pharaonis, assembly GCA_903632075.3. NCBI lineage: Eukaryota > Metazoa > Mollusca > Cephalopoda > Sepiida > Sepiidae > Acanthosepion > Acanthosepion pharaonis. The sequence continues at coordinate 839,653 of CAHIKZ030000012.1, read as the reverse complement.
TGATTTTGATCCAAAGTATGAATTTGGACACAGTAAAAAGATAATAGCAAAGAATATGAACAAAAATGTGAAGAAAAAAAAATGAAGAAGAAGACGAAGTCAAATGGAAAAAAAGAGGCAAAAAGGAAAATAATGAAAAGAAAAACAAAAAGAAAATGTAAAGAAACGAAGGTCGAATATTAGAATCGTAAATACCGAAATATTATAGAAGAATCTCAAGAAGAAGAAGAAAAAAGAAAAAGAAGAAAGCACTAATTCGCACCCTCCCTTGCAGAACCAGCTGATGTTCCAACGGCTATTGAGTATCCGTGGCCCTTCGTGGGTCGATCGTCTTAGTCCGTCAGGTCCGTTAGGGCAGAATCTCTTTTTCCTACTCATGTGAATGTCTACAGTTATTTATTTACACCGGGGAAATTTTCAACAAGGTTGAAACCTCTCGGTCGAGTGTCCAATTGTTTATTTAATTTATCCACAAAAGCCATTTTGGAAGCCTTTGAAGTGGGAATTCCTTTTGCAGTTTGTCCGAACGAAATGGTTCATCCAGGTTCGAATTGATGATACAACGAACAAACAAACAAAAAAACAAAAAAAAAGCAAAATCAGAAACAAAACTTTTTCATTCACGCGATTCCTTTTTCCCTCCATTTTGGTTCGTACAACCTCATAACATTTCAAACATCCTTCTTGCCTCATTTGCCAACTTTTTGTTTTGTTTTTGTCGTTTTCCTTCATATTAAAAATCATTTTAATACTTTTTCCCCACCTTTGCCCAATCGATTTTCTTTTACCTGTCTTGCCTTGGAAATGAGTGATGAAGGTTTTTCACCTAATGCCGAACATGGACTCTCAGCCACAAGGCATATACGGAAGAAGTTCATTTATCTACCTGCACTGGTTGCTCCCAATTTTTTCCACCCTTTTCCAGCCCTGCAAATATTCCTATGATCTCTGTTTTGGTAGTTCGACTTAAAAACGGCGAAACACTCTTCACTCCAGAAACAAAAACAAGCTTGTCGTTTACGATAAAAGGAGAAAATTGGTAAAAGGAGGAATTTTCTACAAAGGAGAAAAGAAAACAAAAATGGAAAAGTATATTTTCAAGACGTTCGACAAATAATCAATAATTAATCAAGAAAAGGTACTGAAATGAACGAATTATTTCCTCTGTATATTTGTATATATCTCATAATAGTTATATATATATATATATATATATATATATATATATATATATATATATATATATATATATATATATATATATATATATATATTTATGCCAATGATGTTAGCAGTCAGAGTTTCTTAATCACCCTGTTTCTCTCTCTCTGATTTCTCTCTCTCTCTCTCTCTCTCTCTGCGTGTATGTATATCTATATACATACATATATATATACATATATATATATATATACATACATATATGCCTCCTATATATATATATTTACGTACATGTATGTATGTACATATATATATAGGAGGCATATATATATGTACATACATGTATATATGCACATATATATATAGAAGGCACGGTGGAGTAATGGATAGTGGCTTGAGGAATCGGAGAGCCGAGTTCGAATTCCAGTCGAATCCATTACATTCACTTACGTGCTAATACCCTTGGGAAAAGTGTGAATCCTCTTCTTCTCCCTCCAGCTATGGGTAAATAGCAGGACAGACTGGGTTCTATAGCCTTGGATGGCAACTGGTCTAGGAGAAGGACAACTCTGAATTCAAAACCTGTTTGGGGACCTTGTGGTACATAGTGCACCAGGTCTTTGTATTCGGCCCTTCAAAAAGTGTGGATGATCCTGCACGAGGCCTTCACCACTATAATCAAATCTCATATGCCGGTGACGGGCTGTCGGTTTCCTGGAAACTGATCTGCTTGACCATGATACGTCGAATTCAACGGAAGAGTCGAGATATATATATATATATATATATATATATATATATATATGTGTGTGTGTGTGTGTGTGTGTGTGTGTGTGTGTGTGTGTGTGTGTGTGTGTGTAGAAAGAAAGAATGAAAAAGAGAGAAGGAATCGGAGGTTGCATTTACTTACGGGCTAGTATCCTTGTATAAGGTATGATTCCATCTTTTCTATCCCACAACTATGGGTAAAATAGTAGAACGTACTGGGACCTATAGCTCTGGGTGGCAACTAGTCTTAGTGAAGGACAACTCTGAACTCAAAACCCGCGGAGGGTCCTTTAGGGAATTTGTGGCATACTGCGCGCCAGTTCTCTGTATTTGGCTATTCCAAAAAGCGTGGTTGGTTTTGCACAAGCCTTCCCCACCATAATCAAAGGATATGTGAGTGTATTCAGGATGTTCGAACAACTGAGATGCTCGACCCTCATACGTTGAAAATGATGGGAGAGTCCAGTATACCGCGTGTAACTGCAAAATTGTCCATTTGTTATATTAAGCTCGGAGCCGTTGTAACTTAGAAATGATTAAAGATATCTTACTGGAATTCTTTGAGGTTATTATAGCATTATTGGATTTTGAGCAATAAGAATGTATAATTACTCTCCAAGATTAATAGATGAATCGTGATGAAATCGATCATAAACGAAAATGATATGTTCATCATTAATTAATCAGAGCTAAGGATTGGAAGCTCATGAAGTATTGAAATAAAATTCATATTATATATATATATATATATATATATATATATATATATATATATATATATATATATATATATGCATAATTTCAGGATCATTTTCCAACTTATTCAAGATGATCTTTTAATCATATCTAACCTTCTAACTTTCTGTCCTGGAGTATCAAGGTGCTACACACTTTTCACGTACGATTTCATTTCCAAGTCTTTTTCACTGCTCTTTGGACTATCATAGGTGAAACTCCTCTTCCACGTGCCAAAAGTCTTATGGATTGAGTTGGATCTTTTCTAATTGATCTCTTTAGCTCTAATTTAAAATAATGAACCCTCTTCCTGTTGTGACATCCTGATCCAGTTTTCCTCTACTGTTCCCTCTTTTTTTAAACATATTCACCATTCTCTTGATGGCTCTTGAAATAACTTTGAAGATGGAAGATGCCAGGGTATTACTGAAGGTCCGAATGATCTTTTTCCTCTCACCATTGTTCGTTTGGGAAGACAGTGGGGCTGACACAAAACGATTTTAACTATATATATATATATATATATATATATATATATATATATATATATATATATATAAAAAAAAGGCTCAAACACTCAAAGGTTCAATTTTTATGAATTTGTAGTTCTGATGAATTGGATCGTGATAAATGTAATGTAATAAATTATAACCATGTAATATTACATAACTAATATTATATATATATATATATATATATATATATATATATATATAAAGTTACGAAAAAACTTGGTAATCCGTATGGGTAGTCCCAATGAGGATAAAATCGTGAGAGCTCAATGTAAATTCAGAGCTAATAATTTAAAAAAAAACAGACCACTTTAAAAGGCTCCATTGTAATAGTTTATTTCACCAGAGACCTTTTAAAGGACGCTGGATCATCAGACATCACTTCCAAAAGGTGAAACGAAAAATGAATTATTGATGATCCAGCGTCCTTTATAATGTCTCTGGTGAAATAAACTATTACAATGGAGCCTTAAAGTAGTCTGTTTTTTCTTTAATATATATATATATATATATATATATATATATATATATATATATATATATATATATACATTTGTTATGGGCCCCATCTTTCTAAAATCTGCATCCATGCTTATATTTTAGAAGTATTTTAAATAAAAAGTCAGTCAGAACGTTTAAGGATAGAGAGAAAAAAAGAATGAAGAAAAATAGAATATTAACAAATTTTAATCAAACTGGCATGCATTTGAGCAAAGATTGTACATTTTCCTCTTTTAATCACGTGTTGACAACGTGATTTAACCGGATGAAACCCAGACAGTGAAACGACCTTGAACTCTCTGAAAACCTTGCAGAATAGAAAAAGGGTCAGTGAAATCTTTTCGCCTACACAGGAGAAAGGTCCATATTTGAAAATCAAGGACCACATGATGAAACCAAGGCAGGAAAAAACGAACAGCGAAAAGTTTGTCCAGCTTTGGGAATCAACCCAAGCGGACGCGTTCGCAATAAATGCGATAATCCGTTATATATTCGCGTATGCGAAATATCCTTCTTTGGTAGTTACACCGAATGGACTGTTGGCGGGAAAAGCGCCAGCCAGCTATTAATTTAAATATGCGAAAGGAAGCTTTAACAAAGTTTAACCCAAAGGAAAAAGTAAACTTTTGCACGAGAGAAGAGAAGTCGCCTCGACACCAGAAGAAAAGACACATGTTATCCTGAGAGCTACGAAATGACAGCTTCAATTGATTGTTCACTCAAGCCCCTAGACCAGAATCGAGAAAAAGAAAGAAAAGACATAAAAAGAAACGAAAGGCGAAAGAAAGATAAAAGAAATATAAAACAAAAAAAAAGAACAAATAGAAAAGAAACACAGATAAGAGACATTAAGTTAAAATAAGATAAGAAGAAAACGAACTTTGATAACAATCAGATAAGTCATTGTTTCTCTTACTGTAAGAGTCTTACATGTTTATACCTTGCTCAGTGCTTTTTGTCATGTATTATATTTGCATGCAGGGCTGACCTAAGATTTTCTATTAGTCGTCTAGTTGCCTTTCTGAGAGGATAAATTCCCCCTCCCATTATTACGTCCCACTTCCGCCGTATCTTTCATATTGTTTTCCCATTGTATGTTACAGTAATAAAATTATTTAATCGTTAAGTCTGCATATGTTTTTGTCACCCGCTGTGTGTGTTCCTTAAGCAATTCCAGCCAGCTCGACCGTGTCAAGTAAGGATTTTATTTTGCAAAAATAAATTTTAATTTAAGAACGCTCCTAAATATACTTCAGGTTAACTAACTGATTGTCAAAGTAAATTATGGAGGATGCTAAGTGATGTAATTTGAGGTCTAATAAATGAAAGTGACTAAATGTTGTTATTGTTTTGTTTTTTTTATAATTCAATTAATATTTATAATATTTTACTGTGAAATTAATTACACACACACACACACACATATATATATATATATATATATATATATATATATATATATAGAGAGAGAGAGAGAGAGAGATGTATTTTTGTCTCATCTATCTGTCTATTTTAGTCATGTTATATATTTTCCGCTCTTTCTCTCAACATTATTCCTTCTCTCTCAGACATTCAATCAGTTTACAGTGGGCTATGATAAGTTTTTAGCCATCCTTAATTACAGCAATTTTGGCTTGTACAATAACGTATCTTCTTTTTGTCAGACAGTACCGTGTTAGTATCAAGCTTATAATCTATGAACGATAGTTGACTTATACTTTGCAATGAAAGTTCACGGAAGTAAGGAAATTGGTTAATTTTAACAAGGGCAAATAATAGGATGGCATCAGTATGGCAAGTCAAATAGAGATGTTCCTTGGTTTTTCCAAGTTAATCATCAAACTAATTTCAGTTAGCAAATTCTCACTCGTGACACCACTGACATACATGCCGGCCCGCGACACAAAACTCTCTGGCTACGGGGCCTGCATACCCGCATCCTTATGGAAAGTAACGGTGTCATCAAGAGAAAGTAGATTAGTGTAGATTCGTACTTAAGTCTCTGAGAAAAACATGAAAGTAGTTTTCTTGCGCTCTGTCCTATTGTCTGAGATTTTCACCAAGAAGAGAACTCAGTGTACTGTCAATATGAATTTCTTCTTTTTTTTTTATTTTGTATTTAAACTGAAAAAAATGCCATGGTGGGGTTACAAATAACACTCGTTAAGTTTATGAGCATCAAGTGGTGACCCCACCCATCAAACGATACGATCAAACAAAATGAATTACGTTACTTTTTTCCAGTTGCATTTTTTCTTTTTGTTGTTGTTTATTTAGAATTGACGATTTTCTTGGCACAAATGTTGCATTGTATTATTGCTTCCTGCCTTGTGTCTTTTGGAAATTAAAAAAGTATTTTATGAATGCAGCCTTGAATGTTTTTTTTTTTTAGATGGAGAGATGCAATCTGGGTGAAGATATAAACAATGACGTATTTTATTTATTCGTCGACTTACCGTTTTGGTTGAGAATCGGCCTGAGAAAATTATTTTTTGTTGTTTACCGACTGTGAAGACATTTAACCCGTTAACATACACATAAGGAAACGGTTAATATTACCATAATCATTACACGGTAAAAAAAAAAAAAAAAAAAAAAAAAACGATCTCCTAATCTTGGCATCACAAATAAAGAAAAAAGAAAAACGATTTTTCGTTTCAATTATCTTTTGTTCCGATTTAACATAAAATCCAAAATATTCAAACCAAAACTTTTGGTTTGGTTTGGTTTACGGCATATCAACCTCAATGGGTTATTTAATGCCGACAAAATTTATATTGCTGGTAATATGTTTTTCTTCAAAAAACTATTTCTGGGATTATTTTCCTTGAAGAAATCTATAGCTGGTCCTATTTTTTTTTTTCAAAGAATGTATAGCTCTTTGTATTGCTGGTATTTTTTTAAATTATTGCTGATAATTTTTCCTTCAAAAATTATTACTGGTAATAATTTTTTTTGTACAAAGTATTTCTGGTATTAAAACATATGTTTATACAAGTTTGGGTGTTAACTATTTGCCCATAGCTGGGACCCTAGCAGGTGTTGACCATGTTTGCTGTAGTCTCTGAATATGGAATCCAGTGAAGTCCGTAATCTCTTCGATATCAGAGGTTGGCAGTGTAGATTCGGAGAAAGTGGCGGCTGTTAATTCTTTAAGTCTTCGATATCAGGTTGGCAGTGAAGATATTTTGTGGGGAAAAACAAAATGACTACCTTTATACACGTCGGATTGAATATTTTGAGCTTTCTGATTGGTTAACCCTTCTATTGGTGAACTATAAAATGAGTCAGCTCATTTTGACTGGCTCACTAGTACATATACCCAAAAACTGCAACAACAGGTGCTACCACTTCTAGTCAGGGTGGATCTGAGAACACCAGCAATTAAGAGGTGGTTCCACGCTCCTCAAAACCTCCTGATCAGAGGCCTTGCTGATGGACGTAGTTTATCATCTTACAAGAATGCGGATGTAGTTTATCGTCATACCCAGGACGGCAAAAACTTATGGTGAATTTTTTTTTTATTTTGAGCTAAAAAATAAAATAATTCAAACCAAATCCATTATCTCCGATTTCAATTTTCCCAGTTATTCGACTTTTTTTAAAAAAAAATCACATCTGTATGGACACATCCCTGATATTTCTAGAAATCTCACGCAAACGTTTCTGCCGCCTCCAGTTTTCACTTCATCAGTGAAGAGATTGTCCAACATTCACTGCCATACAAAAGGATTGATCTCATATAGCACATTTTTTTTTATTTCCAGTGAAGTATTCGTTTTTTACAACATTGTTTAACTTTTAAAATGCATTTTTCGTTAATCGGATTTCTTTGTCGCATTTTCCAACCTTTGTTAAAATACATCCCAGATATTTAAACTCCTGTCGTTTTTTGATTTTTGACATTTCCATTTCGTAGTTCTCGCAAGTTGAGATTTTTCCCCTTACTGACTACCATACTGTTGAAACTTGACTAATGTATGGAATAATAATGCAACACAAAATGTACTTAGAACAAAATGTATTGAAACAAGAAAGTGTACACAATATTTACATACAGTCTTTTGTATATTCCTGGTAAGACCGTTCCTGGAGAATGTGTTGACTGAGTCGCAGTCGGGCAGAGTCTCTGGTTGAATCTCTTGATTCTTTCCTCTCTTCCCGGTACCAACCATATTTATATGGTCGGTACTCCACTATGCAAATTAGGTGGATCCTACCACAACACGTACTTTCTGTCTTCTTACAGTTGATGGCTTTTCCTTTTTTTTTTTTCTCTCGCTTTCCTGTAGTTTTCTTTCTGTCCATGTCGGCCATCAGCATAATGTCTTAAGATAAGCTCGCTGTAAAGATTGAACAGATGCGGGGAAAAGACACCCAGCTCCTTGTCTTACGCCCCTTTTTATTTTTATGTATCTACCCAATTCGTTTCCTATTCGTATGCTGGCGGTTTGCTCGCAAAATGAGTTCTAGATTATTCTAACATAGATCTGAATAGATCGAGTTTTCCTAACAGTTTAAATCGATTCTAGTGCCATACCTTGTCAAATGCTTTTGCGTAATCTATAAAACATAAGTGTGCAGATGCTTCAGAATTTGTGTTGCATTTTCCCACATTCTTGTTAATTTGATAAAATATCAAACCTTTTGTTATGTAATGTCGAAAGGTGAATTCAAAAGGTAAACATAGGTACCGTTTATACTTGAGACAAAGGCAAACACTGGATTCACTTATATTTGACTATCAATATAACAAAAACCGTTTATCGGCTGTTCGTAAAATCTGACAGTAAATCCATTAAACACTTTCTGTTTATTTTTAATGTCAGAAAGTTCAGAAACGTTCGTTAAAAATTAATGACGGATATCGATGTTGTGTCGCTGAAGCATTTTTAAAAATCATTTCAACTCAAATAAGGCAATAAAGTCACTAACACGCAGTGGGTGAGGTTACTGAGCGTGGAAAAGAAAACAATATGGTTAGGCTTATGTCGGTCAGGTAAGGAAGAGAGTGAAGGGAAGAGACAGGTGGGAAGATTGGTAACAGAGGAGGATAGGAACGGGAAGTTAAAGAATAAAAGGGAGAAGATAGATAGATCAGTACAAACATACATCTGTACAAACTGAGATAGATAGATAGATAGATAGATAGATAGATAGATAGATAGATAGATAGATAGATCTGTACAAACTGAGATAGATAGATAGATAGATAGATAGATAGATAGATAGATAGGTACAAACTTACATCTGTACAAACTGAGATAGATAGATAGATAGATAGATAGATAGATAGATATGAACAGATTGAGATAGATAGATAGATAGATAGATAGATAGATCTGTACGAACTTACATCTGTACAAACTGAAATAGATAGATAGATAGATAGATAGATAGATAGATAGATAGATAGATAGATAGATATGAATAGCCTATAGATAGATAGATAGATAGATGGATGGAGAGAGAGAGAGAGAAAGAGGGTGGTAAAGAGAGTCGTGTGAAAGAAATATAAATAAATTCAAAAGAGAAAACCAAGGGAAACAAAAAGAAAAGAAAAAAGTAAGTAAAATAAATTGAAAGTGAGTAACAAAACAGGTGAGCAATAATCGCTGGATATCTGCAAGTGTGTATTTGTGTAGAGTACGCGACAGGAGGTGCGAGGGTGAGGGTAATAAATGTGAATGTGAAACTGATGTTGGTGTTTGGTTTAAAATTCGAGACGTGCGAGTGGCGGATCATGGCGTCAATGGTGAGGCTGATGTCCGTCAGGTTAGAAAGAAGCGAAAGGAAGAGGCCGGTGGGAAGAGGCCGGTGGGAAGAGGCCGGTGGGAAGAGGCAGGTAGTGGAGGATAATAGCAGGAACAAGAAGTTAAGAAATAAAAGTGAGATAGATAGATAGATAGATAGATAGATAGATAGATAGATAGATAGATAGATAGATAGATATAGAGGGGAGGAGATAGGAGAGGAAATGGTGAAAACAATACGATGAATAAAAAGAGGAAGATTAAGATTTGCTTTCGAATGAATAACAGAGAGAGAGAAAAAAGGAGGGGGGGAATACACCCAATTTGATAATATTTACTCCGTTTAACCAAGACTGGCACAAGGCCACAATTATTTTTCTCCCTTTCAATGCGAAGTGCTTCGAGATATTTTATACTGTTGTTCACCCAATACAATGCCCAAGAGCCACTCCAAGTAGAGGGTCACTGAATAAGGTTATTGTATAGACGTGACAGGGGGAAAGAAGGAATGAAGATTATGAGTATATGTATGATAGAGAAGGGTTAAACCTAGACTTGCAGAGGTTAAGATTGTGAAGCATCCACTCGTGTGCCTGTTCTGCAACGAATCTCTCTGATCGGAACTTCCTTCTCATCATTGGAATACGAAAGCGATGCAGATAAGTCGACTCTATGTACGCGGCATGGCAGGCCCGAGCTGCGAAGGTCTGGACTAGTGGAACTAAGGAATGTAAAACGTCTGATGGTCACAATAATAGATCCATCAGTGAGGATCGAATTCTATTTCTGTCTATGGTCAAAGAGAGAGATATCGTTCTGCAGCCGATATCCACGCGGATATTTACTCGATTGAGTTTTGTATAGTAAAAAAAAAAAATGCCACGGTAAAGACGTACTCGGTAAGGAACAATATCATTAGCAGTACCTTCAGGGAGTCATCTGTTAGCCAGAGCCCTGCAATAGACGCCTAAAAACTCCTTTATGTATGACGTAATGTAGGCGCTCATTAGAGACATACTGAAGCAGCGCTGGCAGCACACTGCAGCGACTAATGGGCAATTTCTCAAAAACCGGCCAAGAGTTAATTCTGTCATCAGTTTGAAGAAAACCAACGTGATGGGCCAAAGCGTTGAACAAGCCTCCCGCCATCAAAATCAACAAATACGACCTGGAGTTGTTTCGTGAATTCACATACCTCGGCTCCATCATTTCAGACATCTCTCTAGACACTGATGTCAACAGATGGATCGGACGAGCTTATCACCACGTTTGCCAGGCTGATCACGAGAATCTGGGAGAAAAGAAAGCTTACTACGAAAGCCAAAATTGCAACATGTGTCGTCAGTGTGCTGCTTTACGGCAACGAGACTTGGAGAGATGCATGTTCAACGGAAAGAAAACAAGGCGACATCGGTTGTTTTCACATGCATTCATTGCAATCAAAACAGTCACTCCCGCGTGGGCCTGTACAGCCATAACAGATTCTGCACTGCCATCAACAGCGGAGGCATGACACTTTGAACGTAGATCCAGCGTTTCTCCAGACCGATGGACGCTACCACACATAATGTACGTAGTGGAATTTATTTGTATAAATGTGTGATAGGACTTAAGCCCGTAAATATCTGAAGAGTAATTTCAAATAAAAAATATAACCAATGACATTTCAACGAGAGATGAAACCTGACTGAATTCTTTTCTTGCCAGTGTTGAGATATGATACCTGTTGATGAGTCAGATTACAAAGAGTTCATGCCTTACTTAAAGGTATTGAGTACAAATTTTCGGGATCGGATTGCGAACAAGCTTCAACGATCTTTTACTAGTAAAATACGCAGAAATTTGATTTTTTTTTTCTTTTTTGTAATGTGGGAATAAAATTTGAAGAAATTTTCCGAATGTTGGAAAAAATAATTATAGTTTTAAATACTCGGTGGATAAAAGAGCAGTTGAATCCTCCAAAACAACGTCCAAAGAACCAAAGTTTTTTCCGAATGAAGCCACAGACACAAACGGAAAATAATTAGCATCGAACAGTTTGCGTCGCTTTGACAAAAACAAAGCGACACGTGAAGGACACAATTTTTTAAAAAAAAACGGCCGAATTTTAACTAAGTACTGAATAAAATTAGAAGTACTTACCGTATATACTCGTCTAACGCGCGAACTCGCATATTGTGCAACCCCCAAATTTTCGCTTATAAAAAAAAATGATTTTATCATGTATCTCGTGTATCATACGAGTTCCTTTTTTGAGAGACTAAATTACAATAGACCAACCTCTTTTTCTCTATCTCTTTACCCCATCTTCTAGTTAAATAAGTTAAATAAATAAAAGAAAATGATAAAAGTATTGTTAGTAATGCTATATTCATTGCGTAAAACGCGTACATCTATAAACAACTGAACGAGGAACAGCAAAACATCTTATAAACGTAAAACAATATAAAAGATGCATATTCGCTATGTTTGTATTTTATAATACGATATTAATATTTGAATTACATGCATTATTATTGGATACAATTAAGAAAAACATCAGTTTTATAAAAATCATGTTTATTTTAAAGACAGCTGTACTTTTTACTACAATAAATGGATATATAGTTTAGCCACCGGTGTAGCCAGGGCAGCAGTACATACGCTAATTTTATATCTCGCGTGTGATGCGACCCCCTTAAAAATGTATGTATATACTTGTCTAACATGCGATGTTTGAAGGCTTATTTATTTTACTTATTTATCAACTGATTTATTTACAAAAAATAGTATTTTGTATGAAAATTTGATGGAAATAATTTTAAGGCTCCGGCTGCTTTAATTTTATGAAATTTATATGCAATATCATTTGAATGCTAAAAATATTTACATTTCCCCAAAGTTGCAGGAGAAATTAAATAAATTGAAATTTTATTCATATCTTTAACCAGAAATCTACAAAATAGGCCATGAATCGGAAAATATTAAAAATGCAATAAAATGAAAAAGATTACTTTGCTTGAAAATTTTATTGTCGCTTTTTCACTCTACACTTGAACAAAGGTTTGGGACCAACTACATAAAATGATTATACATCTTTATTTTATTAAGAAGTTAAGATTGTTTACTAAGGTGGACCAAACGTTTTGCACGCCAGTACAAATAGTTAAATTGGTGCATAATTATCAAGCGTTTTTGTGGGCGAGTTATTTGTTAATAAAAATTGCTGTTTTGTTTACTTTTTTTGATAAAAATATTATTTTATTTTCAGGTTATAAAAATGCGTGTCGATAATCATACGCTCCGGAATACTCATTTAAAAATGTTATTGTTGAATTGTTATGTTTCTTTTTTCATAATAAATATCGTCTAAAAAACGCCTGATAATTATGCACCAACTCAATAGAATATTGTTCGAACAATATCGATAATTTTGGATTGGGAAAAATAAGAATATCCACTGAATATTTTTCAAATGTTCAAAAATTTAATTAAAATAATGTTTGTTTAATGTATTGACATTTTTCTTTATTTTTGCATGAACACCTATTGTTGTTAAATAATAATGATGTATTAATATTTGAAGTCACAGCAAGTAAAGCAATCTGGTACGGACTTTAGGTAAATTGTAATCAGTACATTCAATATGCATAGAGTACCTCGACGTTGTGTAATGGTTAGCAAACTTGTCTCGCTAGAATAATTACGACTGGGTGCCCCATACTTTCGGCCTTGTGCCACATCTAAGCTAAACTTGGAAAATCTCTACAATATTCATAGAGCACCTCAACATGGTGTAATGGTTAGCAAGCTTGTCTCGCTAAGACAATTACGACTGAATAGTGAGTACGATCCTCACTGGGTGCCCCATACATTCGGCCTTGTGCCACATCTAAGCTATGCTTGGAAAATCTCTACAATATGCATAGAGCAACTCGACGTGGAGTAATAGTTAGCAAGCTTGTCTCGTTAGAATAATTACGACTGGGTGCCCCATACTTTCGGCCTTGTGACACATCTAAGTTCCACTTGAAAAGTCCCCATGCAATAAGATTTTATTACACAACTTTAATCGAATTCTGACCTCGCATAGAGCTCATCGCCGTGTGACGAGTTCAAATTCTAGTCGAGGCAGTTGCGTTCACTTTCGCACAAATTCTCCTGAACAGGTACGAATCAATCTCTTCACCAGCTAAGGGTCACTAGCAGAGCGGGCTGGACTATTTAGCCTTGGTTGGGAAGCAGTCTAGGAGAAGGACTGAATTCAAAGTAAATTTGACGTGGAGCAAGCAACTCCACCTCGTAAAAACCGATTTGCGCCGCCCTGGGTATGACGATAAACTAAATCCGCGTCCTGGGTATGACGATAAACTATATTCGCTTGCTGGGTAAGACGATAAACTACGTCCAACAGCAGGATCAGGAGGTTTTGAGGAGCGTGGAAGCACCTCTTAATTGCTGGTGTTCCCAGGTACAGTTTTTAATACCAGAAATACTTTGTAAAAAATTATTACCAGCGATCAATTTTTGAAGAAAAATTATTACCAGCAATACATTCTAACCAGCAAGACATTTTTGAAAAAAAAAAAGAATTTACCAGCTATACATTTTTGAAGAAGAAGAAAAAATTACCACCTATACATTTAAAAAAAAATCACCAGCAATAAAATTCTTGTCGGCATTAAATAGAACCCATTGAGGTTGATATGCCATAAAACAAACCAAACCAAACCAAATCGACTTACGACAGAAACTCCAACACCACCACCGACCTTGAGGAGGCGGTGGTTCTATACTCTACAGGAGGACGGAACTTACAGCGGCCAAAACGACGAGAATATGACAAAAAAGATGAGGATAGCAGTTCGAACAATGTAAGTAATGTAAATAATTACTCTACAGAGGTGTCTGTATTTTTAATATATATACATACATAGATACAACTTTTTCTTTAGAATAACACTGCTATTAGATAATGGATGTTGGCAAAATGTTTAGATTTTAATTATGGATATATCGTGAGAATTTCAGTTTATAATATCTGATTTTATAAGAAATATTTACAATAACTTTAATGGCAGTTTCTGATTTTATTATGTAATTCAAATATTGTTTATTATTTTAAATAAATAAATAATAAGAGTTGGATTTTTCATTTATTAATCCGATAGATTTGTATTACGTTGAGATACAAAACTGAGTAAATATGTCTATTTCAAGAGTTAGAGAAAAATCTGTGATTAAAGGCACTATTCAATCTTTGTTTGATCATCGACGGACTTTGTAGCCGAGAGGGCAAAGCACGTCAGATTTAATGAAGGTTTTCTCTCGGAGAACGCAGGTTGGAATCCTTCTGGGGAGCGCTTATTTTCTTTGATAAGTTATCTACAACATTCGGACCGGTAGACGAAAATAAATAAATGCACTGTTTAATAAATGAACGGAGCGTCTACTGAAATACGAGTATCCATTAAAATAACATTTAAATAATAAAAATCTGTCGGATTAATGAATAAAAAATCCATCCATTTCTTTAGAAATTGCTTTGTTTACACTAGGATACGAAACGAAGCAGATACGTTATTTCGAAGGTCAGAGAAAAATCTGTGTTTAAAGGCACTATTCAACTTGGCTTCGTCATCGATGCACTTTGTAGCCGAGAGGTCTAAAGTACGTCATGTCTAATGACGACTTCCCCTAGGAAAACGCAGGTTCGAATTCTGCCGGAGAGCGCATGTTTTTTCTCCAATAAGATTTTGACGAAAATAAATATATTGTTTAATAAATAAACAAGGAGTCTACTCAAATACATGTATCTATTGAAAATAATGTTTAAATAATAAAAATATATAAGAATATAATTATTTTTACTTTCAGTTATATAAAGATTGTTATGTATTGTAAGTGATATAATCTCAAGACAGAAACAAAATATTAAAAGGTTATTGAGCGATGAGAAGTCAACATTGAAAATGGCGAGAAATTGAACAGAGATCGAAGAACAAACAAAAGGAAAACATTAGCAAGGAAAAATGCCTTTAAGAATGTCAAAAAGAAGAGATTTGAGAAAAAATAAAAAAAAGAAGCAAGAAAAAAAAAGGACTGGTTATCAGGAAACGATTTGAAGAAATTGGTATTGTGAGTGTGAAATACACAGAATAGCAAGAACATTTCAAACAAACAGACCGTCAACATCTCAAAAAGAAACGTGCGAGACTAGCGAAGAAGCAAATGAAAACTGATTTCTCAGCAATAGGTTTTAATGATGAATATCGAGCTACATTGGAAGAACCTGAAGTTCTTTGAGGTTGTAACCTTTATGGAAACAGCCAACCAACACGGCGTAGATGACTATAGGGCGAGGAAGGTTAAGTAATGTTTATGAAGCCAGTAAAACTACAGGTCTCTTCAAAGTTGATGATGCTGTCAAGGTATATACAAAGAATTACTGTGAATTCTAGGGCAAAATATTTGAAAGAGGTAGAGGTCATACTCAAGAGGTACTTCGATGTGGTGTGATGGTTAGCAGGCTTGTCTCGCTAGATCGATTATGACTGAGTAGTGAGTTCGATCCTCACTGGGTGCCCAATACTTTAGGCCATGTGCCACTTCTAATCTGTGCTTAGAAAACCACTATAAATAAGACGTATTAAGGTAAAGCATAGATTCCATCAAGACCGTGTTTTTATCCCATTCTGCAAAAATGATTATTGCTAAAATTAAAAAAGTAGTTCACAGGCAACAAACTAAACGAATGGCTCCCACTCTTTTCAAATATTGATCTAATGGAAAAGTTGATTTATGATAAGTTATTAAGAGGTGTACAGGAAAATGAAAAATAATATTCAGTGTATGGGAAGCGAGAAAATGCTGTAAGTAATGTTAATGTGGAGAAAGTATAAAAGTTAACAAAATCAATGATTGAATGACTGAGGAATGCTATAGAATGTTCAGGATCTGAAATTGTATAGCTGGCCACTCGTATTCGATGATACCCGTCTACTAGGGCGGCTAGCCAGTTCCTATTGCAGAAGTTTGCTCAGGCGCATTTGTGTTTATTTAACACCCACAGAGCCAACTAAGCAGACATTAGTTACAGTTTCTGGGAAAGAGCGTGTTATCTAGCGTGATCAACAATCTGAACAAGGTCTCGGCCAGGATGACTTGTTACTTCGTGCTAGCACAGCTATCGACGGCACCCACGGGTTCCATCTACCCAAATTCACTCACAAGGATTGTGTCAGGCATTTTCCGCATGCTGGGATCGACCCCTTCAGTTCGATAGATAACATCAGGAAGTCTCCTTCCTGACAAATCGACCATGGTGAGATTCGAACCCGGATCTCATAGTCAGAATGCGAACATTCTAACCATCCGGCCACCTGCAGAAAATTGACTCGTAAAGTAATAAAGTTCTAATTTCGTCATGTGTAGGGTATATTTTGTTAATTAGATATGTGTTTTCATAGCCTATATATTTGGGATTTATTTATAAATAAATAAAAAAGCTGATGTTATACTTAGTTTCTTTGCTTAATAAAAACTAACATTTCCCAAAACAGGTTATTATCTGTATTTTCAATATCGATGGGTATTGTAGGCTAAAATTCATGATATATTCTTAATCTAATATATAAGTATATCCTGAAATATTTAGCAGTATTATTTGGGTAATATCAATTTTATTGACAAAATATTAACTTGCCTAATCAAAGTTTTTTTTTTACACTAGGATTTGCCCTCTACAAGGTTCGGGAGCCCCTCGAGGTAGAGAGTTACGTTAAGTGGCAGTTTATATGGATAGGAGAAGATAACGGTTAACTCTAGACTCGAACAGGTTAAGATTGTAATCATCGGGAAAACATCCTGTTGGGTGTCTCTTCCACAGATCAGTGGTTCGTGAGAAGCTGTTCGGGGGTAACTTACTTCACGCCGATGGAATATTGGTGGGGAATAGGGGTGGTTTGCTACAATGTAAATGGCATGACGGGTCCTAGCTATGAAGAAATAGATATTTTCAAGAAATTAAGGGATGTAGTTCGTCCGAGCACTTTCCATGGTAGTAGCGATAGATCAATGAGAGTCTTACCATACCCCCCCACCGTGAGAGAGAGTTTGGAGGGTGGAAAATTATTATTCTCCAACAAGGACTCGGAGATGCTTTTAAACTGATATAGTTTATGATATCTGGCTTGTTATATACTTAACTCAAACAATTTACGAGCAGAAAATTAAGGTATTGCCTTATTACTAATAATATAGTCAAGGTATTTAATTCATTATATTAGTATATTGGCATATCGTTTATTTAGTATAGATTGGTGGTTCATCGGCTGTTTTTTATCACTGATATGAATTAAAAGTATTCATAAATTTGCATAGTGAAAGTAAGCCTCGATGTATATATTGTCTATAAATCGACCCCTAAAATCCTGAGGTATTAATTTAGTTTCAGTTCTATCAAGTTAACTTAGCTAGGGGGATATATGCTCATTAGCCCTTTTTATTTTTGTCCCCACTTTCTTTAGTTTAATTTCCTATCCTATCCCTTCCCGGTTAGGTGACCAGAAATGTCTGTTCTTTGGTGGGTACGGGACACTTTTAATTTTTCGAGTGTGTTTTCGTATTTGTTATCGTATCTGGATAAGTGTGTAGTTTGTGTGGTTGGTCGAATGATTGATTTCAGTTTATCCAAGTCCCAAATTAATTTCTTCCAGTTAACTGATATTTCTGCCACAGTTAAAGATTGTGTTTTTTTTTGGGGGGGGAGGGTTATTACTAACACCATTTTGTTTAGTTTCTTGTATATATAGTATTATACATATCGTAAATATCTATTGGGGTTTTGATTTTTAAAATTTGTTATTTTTATCCCACATTCTAAGACTAATTGTACATATGAGACTAGTTAGAAATTCATAGAGACCAAGAGGTATTATGGTGAGTGTAGTAAAAATGGTAAGAATGTGGTGTTTTGGTGCAAGGGATATTGCTTTGTTTTTGGGGGGGTAGGGTTTTTTTCTTTTTTTTTTCTTTTTTTGGTCAGTGATTGTGGCTCGTTAAGTTTTAAGATAAGACAGATGAAGACAAGACTTCCCTATCCAACATTTTGGCCTTGTACAACCTAATCTGTTTTATACAAAAATAAATATTATTTAGTTTCAGTCCTATAATCATTGGAGAAACTCACACCGTTCTCTTCAAATAAAGTGACAAGTTCATAAAGTGTAAATATTCTTATAGGAAGGAAATATTACACCATATCATCACCACCATTGAAGGAACAGTCCAAAACATCATGGCTTTACTTTCAGAAAGATGCTGAATCTATGACCATTGCAATTGTTTAAGCTTTAATTTTGTATAGTTATTTCAAAGTATTGGAATCTCACCAAATTAACATTTTATTACTAGACTTGTTGCGGTAAAATTTAAACCTTTATTTTATGAATTGCAATTTTCATTATACAACAGTTAAAACTGTTATGGCGTATCTGATCCACATTCTCGGAATTGGACAATCTTTCTTTAGTTAGTATTTATATTAATGGAAGGCCAGAGTTTATTGTCTACTTCTTACATTTCAAACATCATAATTTCGCCTGAGACAGTTTGAATTCATTTCAAACTACTGCCTTTGGAAAAGGCAAGATTTCATCACTTTGTCCTCAACAGCTATGCTTTAGCAGATTAAGGCCTCTAGCTTTGTTTTGCAAGCATTTCAGGAGAAGAAATTCAAAGTATCAAAGAAACTACTTTATTAATTATAGCTGATAGATTTTAAAAAGAAAAGGAAATAGTGGAGAACTATGATTATCTTAAATGTGTCTAGGCAGCATGAATAACATTAGTAAGTAGTAAAAATTGTTGAGGGGAACAGTATCTCTTCATTTGCTTGATATGAACGATGTCCTTATTTTCAATTCTTCGCTGCTGAATTAACAGATTTGCGCTTGACGTATTGGTCGACAACTAATTCTCGATTGATTGATTATACAATCAAAATCAACAACTTAAAGTTTGCCGTTCCTCAGGGACAAACAATATTTCTTCTGCTGTTGATGTTCTTGTCGATTCGAATGTATTTCATTCCCATTCTCTGTAATATTCTACTCAGAGAAAAAGTAATTAAAAGTTGTTAGCGAGACAAGAATATATCAATTTCATCATAGATTTTATTGTTTTATCTATCGTCGTTCAAAAGCAGAAAAAATGACTTTTATCTCCAAAGGCATCCATTAATTAATTCGTGGATAGTCAGGTAACTTGCAACATTCAATTTATTTTGGAGACATTTTGAAAGTATTTCTTTCAGACACTGGAATTATATTGTACAAACAAATGGATTAATAAGAAATTCAGCGAAACTTATATAAAAAAATAAACTGTTCGGTCCTTTCAGAAGTGTGAACGCCAGCCAAGTTCGTTGTGTAGAAGTTCTGTTTTGTCCCCATATTGTTTTTCGTATTGCCATTGGCTGATGCATTTCAATTTTCTCGTATTCATCTTGAAAATGGTTTTGACATTGAAAATCATCTTAAGTTGACCTTATTTCAATATGAAGCGCAGAAAAAAACATCCGTAGATTTAGATAAACTTATCTTGAACTTGTCAAGCCGTTTTCCAGCAAAAATAGACATTTTTTATCATGTCACATTGGGTTATGAACTAAGAAAATAAAATCTATTGACATTGGAAAGAAAGAGAAAGAGAGACAGAAAGAGAGACAGATAGGGAGTTATGTAGCGAGCAGAGGGGGAGAACGAAAGAAAAAAGGTTCAAAATAAAATGATAATAATCCTTCACACGCACAACAATAACACCTTACGTCACGTGACATACATAAAAGAAAAGAGTATAAAAATAAGAGATTGATAGATAAACAGAGCGGGGACTAGAGAGAGAGGATAGAAAGAGAAAGGGAAAGAAATATGTAACTTGAGATGGAAGGGTAGAAAATAGTAAAAAGAAAAGAGAGAAGGAGAAAAGGAAAGAGAAGAGAAGGAGGAAGATCGTGATAGATAGATAGATAGATAGATAGATAGATAGATAGATAGATAGATAGATAGATATGAATGGCCTGAGATAGATAGATAGATAGATAGATAGATAGATAGATAGATAGATAGATAGATAGATATGAATGGCCTGAGATAGATAGATAGATAGATAGATAGATAGATAGAAGAAAAGTAACAATGTGAGAAAGAAAGTGGGGTAAATACCATTGAAATAGCATTAGTAATATAAATAAAAGCATTTTTGATCATTTCACACTACATTGTTCAATGAACACACATATGTTTGCAAGCACATGCACACACAAACGCACGCATTCATATACAGATAGATTTATAGAGACAATGACAGAGAGAAAGAGAGAAGAGAGGAAGAACGACAGACAATGTGAAGACATATAAAGAAAGAATTGAAATAAAGAATGAGAGAGAAAATAAAAGAAAAAACTGTAAAAGAAGCAAAGAAAGAATCAAAAAGAAATGGTAAATGTAACGCCTCAGATGGGTAGAAAAAGTTTCACACACACACACACACAAACATACATACGGGGAGGTCAGTTTACACAGAAACCGAAACGAAAAATGAAAAGCTAAAAGACAGAGAGACAGAGTGAAATAGAGAGACAGAATGAAAGCGAAAACGAGAAATGTTTTTTTTTTGTTGTTGTTTTTTTTTTTTCCTCTCCTGGCGCAGGTGCTAAGGTCATCAATGTCTTTTCACTCAACGCTTGAGCCTCGTTTTCGACCTTACAACAACGTTCTTTCTCGTACAAATTATGATCTCCATAGACATGTTGTCAACGTCCAGTTGAAAGGGAAACAGACTCGTCTCAAAGAATTCTTCACCCGTTCTTGGATTTTACATGAACCTCGACCAGGGGTCAACGACTAATCATGGGATAAATGCTGGAGGTGTTTTTACAAAACATACATTATATATATATATATATATATATATATATATAGTATTCAGCAGAGTCCGCTACAGGATTACATGGAATAAAACTGGGGTAGGAAGAATATATTACGCAAATTTATCAAGTACGAAAGGCTAGCCTACTTTTAAAAAGGATCAGTATACTGTAGGGATGTACGGTGGAGTAATGGATAGCGGTCGGGATTAAGGAATAGAAGAGCCGGGCTCAAATTCTTACTTGGGAAGTTATGAATCCTCTTCTTCTCCCCGACCCCCAGCTATGGGTAAATAGCAGGACAGACTGAGTTCAATTACTTTGGATGGCAACTGGTCTACCGCAAAAAAGAAATGGTAACCTACTGCGGGAAAAAAATCAACCTGGTCAGTCATGTATCGAAAGATACATGATCGCCTAAGCGTGCATCACGCATGACACATAACTGACTGATACTGAATTCAGGTCTTTATTTGATTTCGAAAAATAACCAATAATACCAGGAGAAATTCGCAACTATTTTGAGCACTAACAGTAGTTATAAAATAGAGAGAGAGGATATATATATATATATATATATATATATATATATATATATATATATATATATATATATATATAAAGTCCACTTAGCTAATATATATATTAGGTTGGTGCAAAAAATAATGACGTAATAATGTCGTTTTTGACGTATTGTTTAACGTCAAAAAACGACATTATTACGTCATTATGTTTGCTAACCTTATATATATATATATATATATATATGCTATTAAACGATTAACAGAAAAATGAAAGCAATCCAAGTAACATCAATCCCAATCTATTTTTTTATTATAGCTATGTATACTCCTTTTACGTGGCATGTCCCCTCAGTACGTGGAAGATCATGGCTCTCCACAACTTGCTATCCTTTTTAGTTCTTAGTAATGTTTGTCGTTTTCCCATCTTTCTAACTCCTTGTTCTGTCATCCATTCGCATAAGCTCATCAGGTAGGCGGTTCCGCTACGTCCCCTTTTTGCTTTTGGTACGTCCTCTGAGTGTCAAATTTTCCAAGCCCACCTTCCTCTATGTGTCCCAGAAATTTCAGCTGTTTCTTTCTGGTTCACTCCTTTTCAATTTCTGTGCCTGTTTGGTTTTGACGTCACTAATTCGTAGCTCATTCTTGGAAACAAAAATAGTAATTATATAATTAAAATTAGAATAAGCTATATAGTTGAGGCGTCAAAATCAAGTAGGCACTGAAACTGATTAGGATAAATGCGTCCCAGAAACCAAGCAAGATATTATGAGGTAGGAAAATGTCCCTAGAAACGAAGTAAGGAGTACTGGACTACAGTGTAATATCTAATCATTTATATGGCAGTGAATGAAGGACTATCTATTAATATCTAAAGAAAATTTAATTTGAAGCGACAGAGTTGTGGTTCGATGTGTATTCAATCGCAAAAGAAAAAAAGAAAGAAAAAAAAACAAGAATTATTCTTACAATCCAAAAAATATACTTCAGCTTTCAATAACTTACAATGGGTTGATAACCCGTAAAAAGCAAATTAATAAATCAAAATATCGGCTGTTTAAAGCCTTTTAGTTTAATTAACAAGAATTTTAACCCTGTTTACCGATACATTTTTTTTCTTTCGTGTCGATATTCAATACATATCCTTTCTTTCTCCTGCAAACAGAAATTGACACGGGTTCATATATTCAGCCATAGGTGACTATTTCCAGACATATATCCATATTTACAGGTATAAATCCATATTCAGACGTAATCCATTTTCAGGGACAGATCCATATCTTTGGGTACAAATCTCGGATTAACTGTGGCTAACAAAGAATCGGAATATTCGCAGAGAAAATGATATCATACCAACATTTGATTTGTCAAAAGACGTCATCAACACGGACAGATGAAACCCTGTCGGACATAGATTCGAAAAGGGAAAAACATCTTCAAGTTAGAGGTGTCTCTTCCTTCATACTGAACACACTGAGGTGAACACACACACACACACATTTTATATATATATATATATATATATATATATATATATATATAATTATTTATTTAAAAATATGATTCCAAAACGCTACATAAGAAGTCTCATGTTTCAAAACTAGAGCCGAAAACTAATTTAAATTAAATTGAGTTAAAATAAGCTCTGTTCCATCTTCGAGCGAATTTTTTTTTGGGAATAACGTATATCTGAAATTTACGTGTTTTAAAAATTGAAATCAAAATTTCCATGGTAACAGCTCGGGCGAATTGTTTAAATTGGGTAGGCGAGTGTTGGGTGTTAATAATATATAATACCGGAAATTAATATCTAAAAAATGCCAAACTATTTGATTTGATTTGATTTGGTTTGGTTTGGTTTGGTTTGGTTTGGTTTGGTTTGGTTTGGTTTGCGGCATATCACCCTCAATGGGTTATTTAATACCAACAAGATCTTTATGGTTGGTATTTTCTTTTTCAAATGTATTGCTGCTAAAAAAAAAATTTCTTTCAAAAATTCATTTCTGGTAAAATTTTTTCTTAAAAAAATGTATCGTTTGTAATTCTTTTTTCAAAAAAGTATAGATGGTAATATCTTTTTTCAAAAAATGTATTGCTGGTAATAATTGTTTTTCTTCAAAAACTTATAGCTGGTAATAACATATTTTTTTTTTTGCAATGTATTTCTGGTATTAAAACATATTTTTACACTTTCATAGTGTTTTGACCCCAGTTGGTGGTTAAATATTTGCCCATAGCTGGGACCCTAACAGGTGTTACTACCCCGGGTCAGGTTGGTTCCACGCTCCTCAAAACCTCCCGGTCAGAGGCCTTGCTGTTGAACGTAGTTTATCGCCTTACCCAGGACGTAACTAATTGAGTTTTTATTTCAGGTTTTCAGATAAAATGTTTAGACATCTTGACATCATTTGTCATAAGAATCACGCAAAATACCTTTAAGTTAATCAGCTAGAAAGAGAGAAGGTTAAAATGGTTTTGTGTCGGCCCCATTGTCTTTTCAATTGAGCAATGGTGAGAGGAAAAAGATCATTCAGGCTTTCAGTAATGGCACCAACATTCATACTCTGGCTTCTATCTTCAAAGTCCATTAAAGAACCACAAAGAGAACGGTGAATAAGTTTAAAAAAGAGAGAAGAGTAGACAGGAAAACTGGATCAGGAGGTCACAACAGCAAGAGGGATCATCATTTCATCTTGGAGCCAAATATCTTCTTATTGTTGAAAGTAGAGACCAATAGAATTATAAAATCTCGGAGAATTCCATTAAGATATCTTTAATCATTCCTAAGATACAG